>JAHBMJ010000795.1:0-24611 GCA_018398765.1 Chromera velia | reverse complement strand
CCCCCCCCCCCCCCCCCCACACACGCACACACACAGCCAGCCAATCAGACTAGAGTGCACCGTGCCGACAGGTGGGACGTGCATGGACTGTCCCCGCACACTCATACATTGATACAGAGAGAGAGCAATGACGGATTGCTTTTTTCTCCCAGCTCTTTGTGTCGCTTAACCACTTCCTCGCATCCGGGATCGACTACGCCTCCTTTGGTCGACACAGAGAGGTGGACAGGTAGACGGAAGAAAGAATGGGCGAAAAGAGCGTTTCGTAAAACAGCGTGCCGTCTACACCGGTCAGGTAATGCACATCGCAGGCAAGACAACTGATCCCTCCATCCAGCCACTCATCCAGCCAAGCCCGCCTTACACGGTTCCACCTGTGTGTACAATCGACGGATAAAAGGGAGGAATGGGGAAGTACAGGTTTGTGTGGGGAACGCACCTTTCCAGCGTGTTGCCTGTCAACTCGGTGAATCTGGAGACATATTCGAGTGCCCTGTTCTTCACTGTCTTCGCCACCTCCTCCGACTCCAAGTAACACCACACACCGACAATGCATCCGATGGCAGCAAGGACCGCACCAGTCACGACAAGCCAGGGGATGGCAGATCGGCGTTTCCCCTTGACTGCTGATGCAGCTTGAATGAGGTTCACGCCTTCAGTGTCGACTCCTTTTGGCATCCAGGCACACGCACGGACTCACAGACAGACACACCGACAGACCTTACGGTAGAGACCTCTACCTGGCTCCTTTTCCTTTCAGAGAGGCAGTGGGAGAGATAAAATGTGGACAGGTATTCAACAGAATAAGCGCAAAAGAGAAAGACAAGCAGCACGTCTCCCCTTGGTTTTTTGGGACTTTCAAACAACGTTCAGCGACCGTTTCTTTTCTGCCTCTGAGGACTTCTCTGCCAGGTACGTCGAGTTTGCGTTCCTCTCTCTACTTCCTTTGGCCTTCGCCAGATGGGCCTCCAACAAGTCGCTCACTTCACTTCACTTCTCATTCTTGATTTCGCACCGTGGTAACCTGAAGACGGCTTTGTGAAAAAGACGTTCCCTCCCTTTCCTCATCGACACCTTTCCACTTCCTCCTCTATTACTTTCTTCTTCTCACGCAGCACGTCCTTCGATTGAAGCATTGAACAGGAAGACGACGCACTCTGCGTAGATTTCAACAGTGCAAGTTCAACTTCGGAAGGATTGACTCGACTGGCAAAAATTAGGGCCAAACTGAGGTCAGGTAGACGGCGCGCGTGACATCGATCGCGTGACCTCAATTTGCATGTGGCCCGGCGCGCTTGAAATTTTTTCTTAATTCGAGGATATATCGGAGCACACTCTCATGCAGGGGCAGTATCAGTGAGTTTCACGCGTGACGGATCGCATGCACTGCATGAGTGTATATGTTGGCTGGCCCCGGAAAGTGCATGTGAGCTGTGAGGGGCACTTAACTTAATTGATACAACTTCCAGTGCGTACATGTGAGTATACGTACCGTTAACCACGTCGATGTATCGTCGATGTATCCTGGGAACAGACTATACCAGACTTTATGCACGTACTTTCTTTGTGTCTTATTAATAATTATTAATATTACCTTCTCCACTGAATCTCCAGCCGAGTTTGAGCCTACCAAACCGCAGGCAATTGTGCAGGCTCTGTCCCTCTTTTCCGAAGCTTTCGTGGCGGAGTGCAGACTTGAATTTTCGTTCTAGCTGCGGAAGCGACTTCGTCGTTTTCGTTGTGCCAGAACGAGCTTCAGCACCTTGTCTGTTCCTCGATCCTCCCAGCACCGAGCCGAGAAGTAAAGAAAACAAGAAAGGAGACCCGCGCCATTGCCAGGAAGGCGAGCACTTTATCGTGTGGTTGAAAGACAGGGAGACGCTGCGATCGGGTTCGACTGTACTTACTGTACCAAAAGGAAGTGCACCAACAAGCCTCACCACCCTATCATGCCTGGAGAGGAAGCGGCTACAGCAGAAAATGGCAGACCAGTAAGCTGCTCTTCAAGTGATGCATGTATATATTTCTGACTGCAGAGACGTTCCTGTTTCTTTCTGTCTTTGTCTACTTCTCCCTTCTTGCTTCACACTTTCTCACATTCGTGAGCACCAGCCACAGAATCAGAAACCGGCGCGGCACGCCAATTTGCGCCACACAGGCCTTTTTCAGGCCCGCACGGAATGCAAAAAATGAAATCTTTGTACAGAAGACAAAAATTCCTCTGCCGGGTCCGGCATGCGTGCCTGTCTGTGCTCGCAGATTGTGGTACCGGGGACGAAATACGTTCTTGGCAGCACGCTCCAAATCGCAGAGCACAAATTCGTCCTGACAGACGTCCAGGTAAGTAAACTTCCTTCAGTGGAATGCGTACAGCAGACAATCAGGGAAAGTGGATGGGGCTGAGTGGAAGGAGGGGTCGGGGGGACTTTTGCGAGAGGCGAAAGGTTTTCGTGTGAATTTTCTTTTTCGGTCTTTTCTATTTGGTGTTCGGTTCTTGCTTCCTCCATTCTTTATCTCTCTTCCACCCTGGAGTCCGAGTCCGCCCCCCCCCCTCTCTTGGTCCCCTCAGTGCGACAGCCATCCTGTGTGGGGTGTCCATGCATGAATGAGCATGCCAGCAAGTAAGACCATCCATGAACGCAGGACTGAGTGTCTGAATGGAATGACTGCAGGACCGACTACAGGCCTATGCACAACCCGGTGTCCCGATGGCCTTGATCACAGAGCACAGGGGCACTTGGTTCTTCGCGCCGTACAACAACATGGTCGGTCGGTCTGTCAGTCAGGCAGGCAGTCAGGGAATTCTTTCTTTCTCCTTTCTTTCTTTCTTTCTTTCTTTCTTTCTTTCTTTCTTTCTTTCTGTCTGTCTGTCTGTCTGTCTGTCTGTCTGTCTGTCTGTCTGTTCCTTTCCTTTCCTTTTCTTTCTTCCTTCCTTCCTTCCTTCCTTCCTTTCTCTCTTTCTTTATTTATTTGGACATTCACTTGTTAATTTATTTCTTCTTCGTTCGTACGCGCTTTCTTTCTTCCTTTCTTTGTTCGTTCGTTTGCTTCTTTGTTTGTCTGTTTGTTTGTTTCTCCAGACAGTGTAGTGTGGCAGTCTGTCGAAGAGGGATTCCCCGGCCGGACCGCGTGGGGGGGTTTTTCAGAGTCTTTATTTTATTTGTCGAGAGAACGTGAAAGTGGGACACACAACTCTGTTTTCCTTATTGGTCCCTGCCTGCCTGCCTGCCTGCCTGTCTGTCTTGAGCTGTTTGAAGGGCCGACAAGCAGTTCCGCTTCTGGATCATTCCGGAGGGAGCGATTGATCGAGAGAGAGAGATGTTTGCATGCTTAATTGGTTGGATGTTTGGAACGAAGGATGCGTGCGTGCGTGCGTGCAGGCTTTGGGTCTCGTTCAGATGTCTCTGAATCTTGAGAGGGTAGGTCGGTGGGTCTGTCTGTCTGTCTGTCTGTCTGTCTGAGTGGAAGCAGCAGAGGAGTAGCGTGTGAAACCAGTGATCACGTGAAAGTCTGTCGGGAGGTGGAGAGGCAAGGGGCGCTTAACTTTCACCTTTCGGGCCCCCTGCCCACGCTGTTTAATTGTTGGTGCTGTTCTTTTGTCTTTGTTCTTTCTTTCTTTTTGTCTGTTGTGTTCATGAAGAAAAGAGGGAGAAGAAGAAGAAACATATAGTCTGTCTGTCTGTCTGTGCTCATGTTTGGATTTGATTTTTCTTTCTTTCTTTCTTTCATTCTTTCATTCTTTCTTTCTTTCTTTCTTTCTTTCTGTCTGTCTTTCTGTCTGTCTGTTCTGTTCGTGAAGAAAAGGAGGGAGAAGAAGAAACATATAGTCTGTCAGTCCGACTGTCTGTCTGTCTTTCGTTCTTTCACTCTTCCTTCAGATGCAATTTGCAGAAGTCATGTGGCGTGCATTGGTTGTTCATTTGTTGCTGCTGCGAGATCGAGAGAGTGCCTGCAGGACAAGGTAGTGCCGCACTACTGGATGTACGAGCCCGAGTACGATGAAATCCTCCAACGCCAACAGGGAGGGGGGATGGACGCGAATGGACAAATTCAGGCACCTCCTTTGAATGCCGGCGGCGGTGCCCAGGGACAAGGGGGAGGGGAGGACCCGGGAGCACAGGGAGGGGGGGAGTCTGGGACTGCTTTGGAGGGGGGACAGACTTCCAGTTGAGTTGCGTTGAGTTGATCAGTCCTCTTTTCTCCCTTTCCTTGCATTTGGCAGGGTGCTCTGGAGTGTTCAGTGCCTCGATCGTTCGTCAGTGGTCGGTGGTCGATTGCATGCCCTGCCAGGGTTGATTGCTGCCAGTCCCGTGGGGGTCCGTTGCTGTCATGCGAAGAGGGAGGGAGGGAGGGAAGGACGAAGGATGAGCTGGGGAGAGAGCAAAAATGTGAGGCACGCAAGACTTTGCAAAGAGAGAAAGGGGAGAGAGAGGAATCGTGACCAGGGAGAAGTATGAAAGCTAGCGTAAGGGGGGAAGCCAAGGGAGAAGGAGGGAATGACCAGAACAGTCAGAGATCGAATCATAAAAAGCAGAAGAGCCGCCAGAGGACGTGAAAACATGCAGATCCATTGCCTAACGATTGGCTTTAAACTCTAGTCTGAACTTTATTACTATAGTTTCATTATCATGATATCATCACCATACGCTAGACCATACGTCATCATCGCTATCGGCTACCATCGGCTCATAAGTACTAGCACAATTAGGTTTGTGTGTATATACATATGCACTAGTTACTAGATCATTCAAAACACTGTGAAGTTGAAAGCAGTAAAAAAAAGAAATAAAATATTTAAAAAACATAAAGATGAATGTTCCTTGTTCACTAGATTGTTCATAACTTAACTTGTTTAAAAACAAGCAAAAAGGAGAAAAACTGCTTCGACAGAATGAGTCTGAACGACCCATGATGCAAAATTAATTAAAATTAATTAAAATAATAATAATTTAGTCACTAGTTTTAATAGTTTATAATCAATTGATTTAACTTCACTTAAATTATAATAAGTTTATCTTCAGTTAATGATGATGATGATTGAGGGTTAAATCGTAGATCTAGCAACGCCAGATCCCAAGCCACTAACAGTTAATATACTGATCTTCTCGTCTGACTCGTCATGCAACATGATAACCAAACAAGCAGCCATTCAGTTACTTCAGCGCATCGATCGAATATCTGTTCTACAAGAAGAACAAAGTGGAGTGACGCAGTAAGTCTGTAATGATTCATCAGTGCATTAATTGACGCCGAGTGATGATCCGCCTTTCCCCCTGACCAGTGTGGGTCCCTCGTCTGTCGAAGAATCTCCACAGGGAAGGGAAACGGATCGAATTGAGAACAAGAACACCGGAGCAGAGAAGCAAGAAGAGGAAGTCTATGCTGGGACTGCAGGGCTGTGTGATGATAAGTTACGATGTGCATGTGGTCTGTCGGGAGGGAACGAAATGAGGAAGGAGCGAATCATTTTTTCTTTTTCCAAAAAGTCTCTCTCTCTTTTTGCCTGCGGGAGGGAACTTTCATGCACCCAGAGAGGGAGTCTAAACTCCTCTCCTGGCAGGTTCCTAGCTGATGCCGCGTCTTGTAGGTTTGCTCTGTTTTTCTTTGTCTCTGTCTTTCTGAGAGTGTGTCGACAATAGAGAGAGTTGTCAGTCTGCAAGTCGGGTCCAAAGAAGAAAAACAAAAAGGAAAGCATGAAGAGAGAAGATCCCCATGCAGCCCCTTCCTCCCTTCTTTGTCCTCAACGCTCCTGCCTCCCTCCCTTTTTGCTGTTCCGCAACACAGTATCAAAAGAAAGGGTTTGCTCCTCACCCTTCCCTCTCCCCTTCTCTCCTCGATTGTTCTCCCCACCCCTCAACTCCACAATGCCTTCTCCCGCCACACTCCTCTCCCCCCCTCATTCCGTCAGTGAATATGAGACAGAAAGGGAGAGAGAGGTCTTTTAACTTCGCTCCACTTCCCTTCACTTCAAGCCCACAGCTGCCATTCGTTTGTCGAGAGAAGCCACATTCTCCTTCATCTTCAACAGGTTACTCGCCACAGACCTGCATGATGCATGCATGCATAATTGATCGAGCTAGATGAAACGATCGAAGGATGAATGGATTGAACGAAAATTTATACTGGATCAAAGGAAGGAAGCAGTCAGAAGGAATTAAGCAGAAAGGGTCATTCATGCAGGAGATGGGGTGTCTGTCTCCTTTGTGCGTGATTTTGAGTGAAGAGTAGAGCACCCGCCTTCCCTCCAATTCCTCTCTTTCTCTTTCTTTCGCAGTCAAAAAAAGAACATCAAGTTAGTGTGTATCGCAGTCTGTTGACGAATCGCCACTCACACACAAAAATCTATACGTAAAAGACTTGAGTCTCTCTCTCTCTCCCTCATACATACACACACACACACACACACACACACACACACACCGTTTCACGAAAGCCACAGGACGAATTGCAGTGCAGATTTCATCGTTCATACAAATGTCTATCCTTCATCAACACACAGAGCTAGGCAGAAGATGACACCCAGAGAGAGTTTAAACAAACCACTCGAAGGATGTGTATAGACTTCACTAAATTATTGCTTTTGACTCACTCGAATGCTTCAGTCTAAGCCGCGAGAGCCGCAGACAGAAGAAAATGAGATTTCTCTCCTAAAGCAACGTGGCAAAACAACTGCCAACTCACTCTTTGACCACAAAACAACAACACCTCAATCGGTAGCGCCCTGATGACACGGGAGGGAAAAGAGCAACCTTTCACTGACTCACACGATCACTAACTCAACTCAACAACTCACTCACTCTTTGATCGCCGCCAGAGACTGAGAGGTTGAGGACATCATGGACCCAAGTTCGAGCTGCTGCTTCTCAAGAACTGCAACCAAGCAAGCAAGCAAGCATACAATTATCTCCTCACACAAACAAACAAACAGCCACACCGATATACGGATGCGAAGGCAAATGCAAGTCCAAAAACACATACACCCGTATCCACGCAGAAAATTGTTCGTGTTGCAAGACGACACTGCACGGGCAGCACACCCACCATGCTGCTACCCAGCCATCCACCCACCCAACTGACGAAGCAGAGACACGGGAACGCACACCCAGCTGAAGGGTGGGTGAAGGAGAGGAGGACAATCAGAAACAGCAGCCACTCACAGTCACGCGCCCACATGCATTGAAAGATGAAACCATGCACAAACAAACCACAAACCTTCCCACCCACCCCAATCCGCCTCTTCTCTTCCACTCCGCCTTCAAGGCTCACGCACTCATCTGAGAGGGACTCCCGAGGACAAACAAATAAATGAAAGAAAGAAAAAGTCTCCTCTGCATGTCACGAATGACCCCGAGGTGACAAAAGAAAAGAAGCGCACACAGAGAAAAGAAACGTAACAGGAGGCACCCTCCTCCCTCCTCCCATCCTCTTCACTCCTTCACTCCTTCACTCACTCACTCACTCACTCACTCTGGAGTCTGGAAGCGAAGGCCCCTGCCTGTTGGTGCACACCCTTGAGGGACTTCAGACGGTCGACTATGATCGGCAGTGCGGATGTTGCACTCTGCCATCTGCACACACACACACACACACACACACACACACACACACACACAGAGAGAGAGAGAGGAGACCCAAGAGGCAGGCAAGACAGAATCGAGACGCAGGAAGAAAGGAGCCGCTTGATGGATGCCGTGAGAAGACAGAATCCACAGAATAGAAAGAAAAAGGAAGATAGATACCAGCTGTATAACAAAAAAAAAAAACAAGAGGGGACGAAAGAAACCGACCGATGACAGATTTCGAACATCTCGGCAATCTTCTTCTCCTGATCTCCCGTCAGCCCTGAAGACACAAAGAAAAAACGATACTTCTCCGTATTTTGTTTCTTGTTAAAAAAATTCCTTGCTTTTTTGTTTCCTCTCAAGAAGTTTGGGCCCATTTTAACGACTTCGTGCTTTCACAAAAGCAACGAGAACGAGAAAAATCGGAATAGGCTTGTGTATGTTAGTGAAGGATCATGAGCTTTGTTGCTTTGTCGGCCCGTCCACTGACGAGCAAAAGAATCCAGAAACAAGAAACCCACCGAACATTTCAATCTATGACGAACCAACCAACCGACTGACTGACTGACAGACCAGAGTTGCTCAGCAGCAATCCAGCCTCGTCCATTTCTTTTTTCCTCTGTAGCAGTGCTTCCGTTTCTGTCAACAATGCCTGCATATGCATATGCATATGCATGCATACGCTTCCAATACAAGCTGGCGACTCAATGCGCCCTGCTTCTTGTTTCTTTATTTGTCGCTTGGAGGACAGATGTTGAAGATCAATTGACGCACGCAAGGACGCATATCATTGCCCTGCGTGCGTCAATTGTCCCTTGGAGGACAGAAGTTGAAGTTTGTGAGGGAGGAAGACAGAGGAGGGGAAAGCAGAGGGCGACGCGCACACACACACACATACACACACACACAGAGAGAGAGAGAGAGAGAGAGAGAGTCATCGAACGAGACGGGTGCGGAGGTTCGCGATGATGACCACAAGTGGAACGAAACAAAATGCAGGAGGAAGGAAGACTAAATGTAGAGCATGCAGGTTGCTTTCCTCAACATCCAGAGAAAGCAGCGAAACTTCAACGGAAATGCAGGCACTAAGGCAGGCAGGCAGGCAGGAAAACCTGTCAGTCACGTGAGCACAGCCCCAAAAAAGCGAGGGCCTGCCTGCCTGCCTGCCTGCACAGTTCCATGTAGAGAGCCGGCAAAAACAACGACCGACCGACCAACCAACCGACGGACGGACCTGCACACGTCTCCCGACAGCGTCCAGTTTCGTCGCATCAAGGAGGACCATTCGTTCAGCCACCTCCGATATCCCTGCGTGTGAAAGAACGAACGAACGGAAGGAATGAAAGAAAGGAAGCAAGGAAGGCATCAAGGAAAGAAAGAACGACATGAAGGAAACACAGGAAGGAAGAAAGGAAGGAAGAAAGGAAGGAAAGAACGGAAGACAAGAAAGAACGGGTTCAGAGAGACACTTCATTGACTTTGTTTGGGAAAGAACGGGGGTGTATATTCTCGAACGAGATGCTGTGCGCTTGTGAAGAAGAGGAAAAATGAAGGGGGGACAGAGTAGGAGGGCTCTGGACGACGGACGAAGAACGAAAGCAAAACGCGAGAAGTGAAGGGAACAAGACAACTGTATCAGTGCATGTCAATCCAATCCATTGATGCTCTGTCACTTTTTCTTCCTTTCTGAGAGCCTCACTGGACTGACCGCTTTGTAGGTCTGCAAACGGAAGCTTTCCCACAGCGTCGTGCCCGATCTGTTGTTCCAACTCCGCGAGACGACCTTCGAGGGATATCAGCCGACTGCACTCAGGCAGGCAAGGGGCAGTAGTCAGCCAGCCGAGAGCCAAGAAGAACATTAACAGTAATCAGGCACTAAATCCCCCGCGGTGTACATGAAGATATGCATGTACTGACCCTTCTTTCATTTGCAGAAAATGCATCAGACTTGACGGACTCGCGCAAACAGGCGGGGACACACACACACCCACACACACACACACACACAACCACACCGCGTGAAGGAAGATACAGGCAGATGAGGCGACCCATGCACAGTACCAACCTCGCATCGAGTGTCTGTTTGGCAGAGGGTTCGTAGAACAGTTCGTAGGTGATGGAGTCGGACGACGCACCCCCATCCTTTGCGGGTTTCGAAGCGGCCTCCTTGGACTTTCCCCCGGCTACCAGAGCGTCCACCTGCACACAATCTTTTCTTCACGCTCTCCACTCTGCATACACTCTCTTCGGTTCCCCCCCCACACCACAGCATCCAGACGCACATGCACTGTCACAAACAGAAGAACACACAAAGAAAGAGCAGAGCAGAGCCGGACGGTGATGCAGGCCTAAATGCACTTTCTTTCGTGAGCAGGAAGCAAGGAGCAGGAAAGCATGTGTGCTCTGACAACAAACGATCAACTGTAAGTAGATACCACTCCGTTCCCACCCCCCCAAAGAAAACGAAGTCACGGAGTCTACAAAAAGTCATGCAGTCGGTAGTCTGTCTATCCATCCATTTGTTCGTCTGTCTGTAGAAATGCCTCTTTTCTCTTGTCACTGAACTGCCCTTCTGTCTCTCCCGATTCGTTTGTTCGCTCGATCACTCTCTCCCTCTCTCTCTCCCTCTCTGTGTATGCGTGTGTGTGTGTGTGTCTGGCTGTCCATCTTCTGCTGCCCGGACAGGAGGATAAACGAAGCAAGACAAAGCAACCCTCCCTGATTCCCTGTCTGGCGCCCACCTTGCTGAGAAGGGTCGAGGCGACGCTTCTCTGTCCAGTCACTGCATTCACATTGGGAACCTGCACACGCACGCCAACACAAATGCAGACACATACACACAAAGCATTACCCCCCCACAGAGAGAGAGAGAGAGAGAGAGAGAGAGAGAAAGATACACACACACACACACACACACGCGCGCGCGCGCACACACACACACACGCACACACACACACACACACTCACTCACTCACTCACAAACAGAGAGACAGAGGGAGACAAAGAGACGGATTCTCCCTCCCTCCCTCCCTCCCTCCGACTGACTTCATCCTTCAGTCTCTCGTCTGCCATCAGCGCGTTGATGCCCTCACGGAGGCCCTTCACCTCTTGCCGGACGGCATCTGCATCACTTCCTCCGACGTGGCGACTCAGCTGCACGATTTATTGAAAAAAGACAGAGAGAGAGCTCATGCGTACGCGTCTGCAGTTGGAGTATCCATCCATCCGTGCATTCTTCGCGGAAGGAGAGAAAAGGAAAACCTCCAGACTTGCACATGACTAAGCCGAAAGCAAATCCAAGAAAAGACATTGAAAGGTCTCCCAGGTAGTCCAGACAGGAGGACCTCTATCCTGCCTGCCTGCCTGCCTGACTCACATCGTTGCCCAGATCTCGGTTGGTGTCAAGGAAGTCGATCAGGTCGGAGACTTCGTTCTGGAGACGGGAAAGGCGCTGAAGCGGCGTCTCGAAATTCGAAAGCACGCCCACTCGGGATGCCTGCATGCAATGAACAAACGATTCGGGATAGGTTCTCGTTCGTCAATCCCCTAAACATCGATGTACCATTACATTACCACCAGTCGTCAAAGTGGTGCGGAGTTGTTTAGTGTAAGCCCGCCCACATCCTGGGGACCCCCATGCAGAAAAAGAGACGCACAAATTCAGTCAGTCATTCAATCAGCAGATTTGTGAGTCGAGAAGATACTCTCTTCATTTTACTCAGACTCAAAACGATTGCTTGATGATACACAAAAGGGCAAAACAAAAACAAAAAGAAGCATCGGAGCCAAAAGAGCTAAAGACACATCACCTTCTTCCGATCAATTCTCTCTCGGATTTCTCTATCCTGATCCCCACCCGGACCCCACCCCCACAGAGAGAGAGAGAGAGAGAGAGACAGAGAGAGAGAGACGCACTTGCAGTGCTGCCCTCCGAGCCTTGGGAGGACTGGACGACTGTGCTCTCTCCCCGCCCCCCTCCTTCGTTTCGTTCTTCTCGATTGGCAGGTCCGTCTGCCCGACACATTCGAATACAGAACGCCGTCTGAGGAGACGGAGCTTCGAACCAATCACGAAACCCTTCTCGAGATCCATGCCTCCCGCCGTCCTGAAACGCACACACACACACACACACACACACACACAAATGCATGCATACATACAGATACAGACATGCGGGGAAAGGCTGGGGAAGTTGGATGGACCAGACAGATTGACTATTGCAGGTTGTCTCTGGAACCTTCAGCAAAGGAGACGAGACTCATTCCCCCTCCCCCCCTGAGAGGGGACAGATGAGATGAGATGAGATGAAGAGGTGCAGGTGGGTAGAGAGGGAGGGCGAAGGTCTTTGCGATGCTCGGAGGAGGGGCCATCCGTCCCGCAGTTGAAAACCTCCATTCTATGATTTGGAGACAACGCCCAAAACGAAAGGAGGAAAAAAGTCAAGACGTTCGCCTGACGAGTGTAGTATATCCATCCATGAATTGGTTCAATCAATTGACTTTCCATGTACCTACCTACCTACCTGTATGTTTTGTTCTTGAATGTTTCGAAGGATCTCTGAAGTGAGGGCTGAGAGGTGTCGACGCCCTCTTTGCCTGGCGGCAGAGGACCTTGAGCTTTCTCCCCCTGTTTCTCCTTTTCCTTGTCCTTGTCTCCTCCAGCATCCCTTCCTCCTTTGCCCTTCGCATTACTGTCGGGGATGTACTCATAGATCACATCGTCTGTGAAGTTCTCGTCCTTCTTCAGACCCCCGGACATGATGGATACCTGTCTCCCTGCTTCCTGCACACACACACACACACACACACGCACACAGGTCTTTTACTCTCTCCCGTGCGTGTGCTAGGAGGATGGAAACTCCCGTGCGATTCGTTCCTTCTGTATGCGGTTGATGTTGAGGGATGCTGTTCTGTTCTGCCCGCTTTCCTCTGCTCTCAGAGAGAGGGGGTCAGGAAGAAGGTGAAAGATGGACGGATGCAAGTGAGTTAGCGAAGAGGTCAAGAAGAGCTAGGCGAATGATCAAAAAGGGATAGGACGATGCAAAGACGGGCAAGCAAGCACGCTATCAGCATGCCGTTTTTTTCTGCTCTTCGTCTTTTGTTTTGCAAAGATTCTTATTCTTATACTTCTGCCGATGGTCCAGACAACGACAAAGGCAGGGTGGAAGGAGGCTGTCTACAGCGGCAGGCCAGTTCGAAAGAGGGGTAGGCCACAGGCAGAGGGGTGGTTTCGTCTACTGCTCTGTTCTATCCTTCCATGCACTGATCGATCGAAGGGAAAGAATGGAAACCCAAGGGACGTTCACCACGGAGGGAGGATGCAGAGAAAATTGATGGGATACCCTCAGCCGGACAGGCAGGCAGGTAGGCAGGGAGAAAGTGAGAAAGTGAAGCGACAGGAGACAAAGAGATCGACAACGCAGGAAGAAAGGCAAGAGGCACAGGCGCGCAGTGCTGAGTTCTAATTGAGGGGGGACAACATTGGTGGATGGAGACAGTGAGGACGGCACAGCTTCCAAGTGTTGTCCTGGAGGCACTCACGGATCTTCTTCAGGCCTAAGTCTGCGGGAAATGAATGTGTCAAAGAATCAAGAGCAATAGCGTGCCTCTGTCTTGCTTAGACAAGCGCCGAGCAAGGGCGACGACGTACCGGAGGGTCACGTACGTGTGGTGATTGAAACGGGAGTCCTGGGGCTTGCTGAGGTGAGAGAGGGAAGTTAAATTCACAGCACCGTCCGGTTGTCCCTTTTCAATCAGGTGTTTCACTTTCCTGATGAAATCCCTCGAAGAAGCCTTCACTTCCTTTCTTGAGAAAACAGATGATAGAGGAAGGCCCACAGGATATGTGGGGAGACAAGATGACTCGAAGAACCGTCACGATCCACAGGGAAAAAACGACTTGGACAGGATGACGAGCGGTCAGCGTGGAATGTCTCTTTGCCGTCTGTGGTGATCATGCGTTGCGCACAATAAATCGGGCCAACATCTGAAGAGATTTCTGCCTGTCTTGATGTCAGCAGACATGCACGTACTACACGTCACAGTCGTAAAGCAGAGTCAATACGTACTTCAGTGAGCTCACGGCGGCGGCGTCGGAAGCGGCGGCGAGGCGACTCGCGTGCATGTGCGCGCGGCGCCGGTGCCGATCTCGCGCGCGCGTACGTGCCGATCATGCACTGCGGGACGTTCGCACGATCGTTTTCAAACGCTTTCCGGGGCCGCCAATGTACCCCCACATTTTTCAATACACGGAGACGCGGCCAGAAAATCGATGTTCGGGCCAGAAAATAGAAAAAATATCGAGCTAGATGCGTTTTTTTCTCCCATCGATCTTCACCCAGACAGGATCTGACAGGGCGCGCTTTCTCTTCCAGGTCTGGTGCGCAAGGAGACCAACTAGGTTTGTGGATGCCTGTCTTCTGCACAGGAGTTTGAAACAGTTCCGTGAAGGACGCTCAAATCGAAAGAGAGAGAGAGAGAGAGAGAGCGACGAACCAACTCGAAAAAAACCGAACAAAGAGACTTTCTTGCCCGACTTCTTTCTTGCCGTACTAAGGCGCTGTTTTCAGCGAAAAAGCGTTTGTGGACAAAGGGAAGCTTGCATAACGGCAAGATGCGGGGCTCGTTCTTCGGTCTCTGTCTGACAGCTTTTAGTCTGTCATCGCTCATTTTCAGGACTGAGGGGATTCGTCTCTCTTCAAAAATCGGAGTCGACACCCCACCCCTTTTTTCGAATGTGACCTCGACCTCTTTCTTCAGCCCGCTCTCCTTGCACAGCCCACCTCTTTCAAACGAGACAGAAGTTCCTCAGGCCTACGGATTCAACGAGGCAGTTTCTCTCCTTCAGACTGAAATGGAGTCTCTCTCGTCTCTCAGCCAGGCAGACAAACTGAAGGTCATCGTCAGGCACAACTATTATCGCTGCTTGTCAGTCAGTCAGTCAGTCGGTCAGCCGCTTTAGTTCTCTCTTTTGCTTCTGTATTTCTCTGAAGATGTAATGAAATGGAGAGACAGGGGGAAAAGGTTCCTAATTATAAATTATTCAGTGGATATACAGACGTGAGGCGACTCGTCTCGAAAGTCGTCTCTCTCTCCTCTCTCGCTCTCCCTCGCTCTCTCGCTCTCGCTCTCTCTCTCTCTCTCGCCTTCTCTCTATTTCCCGCTGTTCAAATCTGTGTGTGAATGTGCATGTGCATGATGCAGGCACGATGCCCCTCCCCTCGTCTGGAACGACTGCCTGACCAACTCGGCTCAGGAATGGGCCGACAGAGGGAAATTCGAGCACTCCACCTCCTACTACTTCCCTCCCTGCACAGGCCCCGCAGGTTGGTGGGTCGTTGGGAAGGGAATTCATTCTGACACAACATGCTGCGTGCATGCATTGGTGCAAGATGATGTTGATCAGCTAATGAGCCTACATACTTGCCAACTCGGAAAACATTCATTCATGACAATGCACGACTGTCCCGCTGTAAGACCGAAGGAGAAAACGGAGCGGTAATCCGACACGCGTCTGACCGCGTGAGTGCGGAGATCCTCCAAGCGGCCCGAATCTCGTGCTTCCATCAAAAGATCTTGGAGCCTGCCTCAGAGAATATCGTACTGTGTGATTAATGAAGGTGTGTGTGTCCCTAGCTGTGCATTCTTTCTTGCTGGCAACGGAGTGCAGGAGAGAACCTGGCTTCGGGATTCGGCAACCCTGAATCAGGTGTGATCGCCTACTACGAGTGGGAAAAGGTGAGTGAGTGAGTGAGTGAGTGACTTGGTGTTTTTTGCACGCATCCTGGTTTGTTTTTATGTGAGGACCTCTTTTTTCTCTCTCCTCCTTCAGCAAGTGGTCTCTCTCTTTCTTCTCCTCTCTTGCTCTTTTCCTCTCGCCCTTCTCGTTGCTTGCAGTTTTGATTGATTCTTAGTGTCTATGTGTCTCTCCTCCGTTTTCAGTCTCCCTCTTTGCTTGCGGTCTCTGTTTCTGTCACGTAGTCTGTCTGTAGAAGAAGAAAAAGGTCGTTTGCCTGTCTGAAAAAGAAGCAAAGAAAGCATTCAGTCTGTCTGTCTTTCTCTCTGTACCCTCCTTTGTGTCCCTGTTGTTGATTGTCTTTTTATTCTGACTTCGTCGCGCTCTATCTCTCTTTCTCTTTGCTCTTTTTGTTATGACTTCCCTGCGTTCTATCTGTTTTCACCTGACAGCATGCCTTAATTCGTCTGTCTGCATGATGTCATTCCACTGTCCGGCCTGCCTGCCTGCCTGTGACTTTCGTACCCGCGTGAATGAATGTGACGGAAAGCCTGTCTGTCCGGCATGACAGCGAAGACCTGCGCCTCGAAGGAACGCTCGGATAGGAAATTCGTGTCTTTAGAAGGCTTTTCAGAGTCCTCACAGGCGAAAACAGCTACAGAAAGGAAGGAAGCATTCATCCATTCATTCATTCATTCATTCATGCAAGGTACATGCATGCATGATCCAACTGGATCAGAATCCTTCCTTCCTTCCTTCCTTCCTTCCTTCCTTCCTTCCCTGCGTTCACGCGCAAACCTGCACCGAATGCATGCAGGACATCTGGGAGAGGTCTGCAAAGAATGCGTACGTGCAAGGAGCTGGGCACTACACCGCCATGCTGTGGAAGTCGCTGCAGACAATCGGCTGTGCTCGGAACGACGGCGCGAGACTGGATGTCTGCAGGTGCGTTCGCGGGAGGGACTGAGCATTAATTAATTTGCGTGTGGGGTTGCAACTGCATACCATGCTGCATTTACAATTTTGCGTGCATACAGCCTCTCGCTGACTCTCTCTCTCTCTCTCTCTCTCTCTCTGTGTGTGTGTGTGAGTGTGTGTGTGTGTGTGTGTGTGTGCGTGTGCACGTGTGTGTGTGTGTGTGTGTGTGTGTGAGAGAGAGAGAGAGAGTGTGTGTGTGTGTGAGTGAGTGTGTGTGTGTGTGTGTGTCTGTGTGTCTGTGTGTGTGTGTGTGTGTGTGTGTGTGTGAGTGTGTGTGTGTGTCTGTGTGTGTCTCTCTGTGTGTGTGTGTGTGTGTGTGTGTGTGTGTGAGTGTGTGTGTCTGTGTCTCTGTGTGTGTGTGTGTGTGTGTGTGTGTGTGTGTGCGTGAGTGAGTGAGTGAGTGACGCGCATGCAGGTACAAGGGGAGTGACAGGCTGGACTGCACCACTGCCAACATGGGCGGTTGTTTCACCCAGAATGTCCTCGACAGAAACAGCAAGAGCACCCAGGAGTGCTGGGACTACGCAACTGCGTGGGGCTTGGGTCAGTCTATGTCTGTCTGTCTGTCTGTCTCTCTCTCTCTCTTTTTGGCTCTCTCGCTTCCTCCTTTTGCGAATCCGACCGAGGCGACACGTAGAGAAGGATAGTGGAGCGTGTGAGGGAGACAGCCGGTGCCTCTTAGAGGGACTCAGACAGAGAGCTGGAGTTGACCTCCTTACTTGTCTGCTTGTGTATGAGTATTGGAATCGACTGGGTGGGTGGAGTTGGAGACATCGTTTTATCGCATTCTTTCTCACATGACTTAACCCGTCTTCTTTCTATACCTCTCTTTTCCGAACCCCCGTTCCCCCTTTTTGTTCCGCTCTGTGGTTTTCTCGCTTGCTGCCAGCTGCTGCTCATTCTCTCCCGAGGTCTTCCCCATGTGCATGAGCCGAAATGAAACGAACGCTATTGTGTGCTCGGATGTGTGACTAGTCAGTCAGAGCAGAGAGACTTAGAAAGTCATGCTCCCCTATCATCCTCTCACAGATGGTTCTTCCAACCCAACGACAACTACCACCACCACCACCACCACTACCACACGCGCACCCACCACCACCACTACAACCCGCGCACCCACCACCACCACTACCACACGCGCACCGACAACCACCACTACAACACGCGCGCCGACCACCACCACTACCACACGCGCACCAACCACAACCACTACAGCTGCATCAGGCGGAGGAGGTGGAGGTCCTGTCTACGGTACCTGCACAGGCGCCGCCTGTTCGCAAGATGATCAGTGTCGGTCCAGGTGGGGGTGGTGTGGCACCGGCACTTTCTATTGCAACGCACAGTCCGTCTGGGACGTCGGCTGTGCAGGTGGAGGCTCGCCAACCACCACTACGACTACTACCACCACCACCACGACTACTACCACTACCACCACCACTACCACCACTACTACCACCACCACTACCACCACCACAACTGCCACCACCACTACTACCACCACCACTACCACCACCACAACTACCACCACCACTACTACCACCACAACTACCACCACCACTACCACTACTACTACCACTACCACCACCACCACTACTACCACCCGCGCACCAACAACCACCACGACTACCACCCGCCCAACCACAACTACCACTACGACGACCACCACCACCACCACAGCCGCATCGGGCGGTGGAGGTCCAGTTTACGGCTCCTGTACGGGCGCCGCTTGTTCACGAGATGATCAGTGCCGGTCCAGGTGGGGGTGGTGTGGCACCGGCACTTTCTATTGCAACGCACAGTCCGTCTGGGACGTCGGCTGTGCAGGTGGAGGCTCGCCAACCACCACCACCACTACCACAACGACGACGACAACCCCTACCACAACCACTACCACCACCACCACCACAACTACCACCACCACCACAACTACTACTACCACCACAACTACCACCACCACTACTACCACCACAACTACCACCACCACTACCACCACCACTACCACCACCACAACTACCACCACCACAACTACTACCACCACCACCACCACAACTACCACCACCACTACTACTACCACCACGACCACCACCACCACCACTACGACTACTACCACTACTACTACCTCTACTACCACCACCACTACAACTACCACCACAACTACCACTACCACCACTACAACACGCGCGCCGACGACCACTACCACCACCACAGCCGCATCAGGCGGTGGAGGTCCAGTTTACGGCTCCTGTACGGGCGCCGCTTGTTCACGAGATGATCAGTGCCGGTCCAGGTGGGGGTGGTGTGGCACCGGCACTTTCTATTGCAACGCACAGTCCGTCTGGGACGTCGGCTGTGCAGGTGGAGGCTCGCCAACCACCACCACCACTACCCCAACTACCACGACCACCACCCGCGCACGAACAACCACCACGACTACCACCCGCCCAACCACAACTACCACCACCACCACAACCACCACAACCACCACCCGCGCACCAACAACCACCACCACTACCACCCGTCCAACTACAACTACCACTACGACTACCACCACCACAACAGCCCCCCGTGATTTGGTCGGGACGTGCGCGGGGGCGCCTTGCTCGAATACCAGTCAGTGCAGGTCCAGATGGGGGTGGTGCGGCACCGGTACTTTCTACTGCAATTCCTCGTCGACCTGGAGCCCTCCGTGCAACAGCATGTCGACCGTAGGGGCAGAAGGTAAGTAAGTTGGAGGGAGAGGTGCATGTCCTTCCGGTTTCCCTCTCGGCTCTCTCTGGCTTGAGTTTGCAGTCTGTCTGATCGACAACAAAACGGAAATGTCTCGACGCCCCTCTCTCCTTCTCTTCTTGCCGCCACCTTCTTTCTGTTTCTTTTTGCATTTGAGTCCGGTGGTCGGCTTTCCACAATGCTGCTCTTTCTTGCCGGTCTACAGAGAGATGAAAAAAGAAAGCGCTCCCCTCTCTTTCTAGCTCTCTGGATCCTCTGTAGATGATACGAAGAGAAATATTTGTCTGATCGACCGCTGAGGTAAATTTTACATAATCACATCAGCCAGCCAGCCAGCCCGGCTTGCGACTGGTGTGCGGCATTCCTTTGCCGTCTGACCTACTCACTGTGTGCCTGCCTCTTGCATGCCCTTTGTTACTTCACCCACCCACTCACCCATCCGTTCCTAGCTCCAGCAAGTTCTTGCATGCGGAGAGACGACATCATACACAGCATCACACTGCACTAGAATTAAGTATCGGCCTGTGCATATGACCGCAAATAAAAGTGATACTTGTATTCGCACACAGCGATTCAAAGAACAGGCGTCCATGTGTGGTGCGTCATGATCATGCATGCATCCATATACGTGTCGGTGGAGTTGCTTGCTTGCTTGCAGGCTCAGTAGATATGGGCCCTCCGGGCGAAATTCCAATTCCAGACCCATCAGAGGGAACCCTCGGGCCTGCGCCGCCCCCTCCTCCCCAGCCTCCTGCTGTCTACATGAAGGTGGCCAACCGACACACGCACAACTCGGCAGCTCAGACTGGGGTGGCAGTGACAACTTCGTGAGGAGGCTCTGTTCACACACACACACACACGCAGACACGCACTCAGACCTTCTGTTTGTCTTTAATTCGGTTGTGAGGAAGGCAGGACGAGTACATTCTCGGTGAATGTCACTTCGTCTGCAAGAGAGAAAGGCAGCAATGCAGAGAAAGCGAACGAACAGAAGTCCCTTCATCTTCCAGCAATACAGTCCCTCTCTCTTTAGGATACAGAGAGAGAAAGAAAGAAAGAAAGAAAGAAAGAAAGAAAGAAAGGCAGCAATGCAACAAGAGGCACTTTCTGATGGGGTGACCGCAAACAATGAAGGTTGAGAGAGTGGGAGAGAAACAATGAAAGAACGAAAAAGTGAAAAGGGGCAGGAAAAAGGAAAAGATGGAGTGTGTCTTCTTTTGTTGTCGCCTGCATTTTAGGCCTACAGTTTTCTTCTTGTCCCCTCAACACTATGGTCCTGTCTCTTTGACACCTCCGTTTTTCCGTCCGTTCCTTTTTTTCCCCTACCTCTTTGCCTTTTCTTCTCTCATGATTTGGAGTTTTTTGTGTAATTTGATGCATCGTTCGGGTGTGGATTGCGCGAACGTCCATACATTCCTTCCTCTCCCCCCTTCTCTCTCTCTCTCTCTCTCTCTCTCGCGCGCGCGCGCGCGCGCTGAGTCTTCAGTGTGCCGTCCTCCCCTCCCGCAATCTCTAAGCATCTCTGAGCCTTGACTCCACCGTCATCGGTAAGTGGGGACAGAGAACGCACGAGCTAGGATAAAAGGAGGCAAATGGGAACTGGTTGGCTCAGGCTGGCTGGTTGGGGGATGAAGAAGAGGACAAAGAAAGTGTGAAACAAGAGAAGAGGAGAGAAGAGAAAAAAGAAAGGACAGGGGATTGACGCACCGTTCCTCTGTTACGTGACATGGTTGTGCATGCATGTGAATCTTTTGTTTGTTCAGGCGCTGCAAGGTTGCAACGGTCGAGACAGGGAGGCTGTTTCTTTTGTTGCGTTCACAGTCTTCTTGTGGGAAGTACAGAGAGAAGGATAATTTGCCTTGCATCCTTCAACTTTCTTTGTGTGGAAGCACAATTCATCGAAGACCTACCTATTTCCTTCTTGCTGCTCTTCTTTCCCTCCTCCCTCCTTCCCCTTTCTTTCATTTGTTTGTTCATTCTGTGTATGTTGTTTTCTGCTGTGCTTTGTGTTTTGCCCTTGGCTTTCTCGATGGTCTTGTTGGTGGTCAAGTGTTTTTCCTGCATGACGGAAGAGAGAAGAGAAAAGAATAAAGAGAAAAAGATACACAGAGAAAGAGAAGGAAGAGAGAGAGAGGGGGGGGAAATAGAAAGAATGCGTCGTCGCTTCTTTCTGATTGATTCTCTCGCTCTTTGTCTGTCCCTCTTTTCTGTTTCTTTTTCTCTTTCTTTCGTTCGTTCTTTCTTTGCTTACTTGTGTGCTTGCATCTCTTCTTCCTTCTCAGCTTCCTTTCTCCGTACTGCCCTTTGTTCTTTCTTTCTTTCTTTCTTTCTGCCTTTCTTTCTTTCTTTCTTTCTTTCTTTCTTTCTTTCTTTCTTTCTTTCTCTCTTTTCTTTTCTCTTTTTCTCTCTTTCTTTCTTTCTGTCTCTGCGTGTATGCGTCTTCTTTCTTTGTTTTTGTGTGAATGGATTCACAGCGCCTGACCGAGCGTTCTCTACAGGTCGATCTCGAGAGAAAAGAAGAATTGGGAACCTCTTTTTACACCTTCGTTTCACCGTTAACTGGAGAGGAAGGGAGGCAAGGAATGAAAAAGTAAAAAAAGATTTGCACAGGAACGGAAAAGGGTGCGGGAGAGCAGTGAGTGGGAAATCTTTTCTCGCTCTCTCTCCCTCTCTCTTTTTCTCGCTGTCTGCCTCGGGAAGGAAGGAAGCTTAATTTAATCTATTTATTTAATCAAAGGTCCTAGCTCTCATATTGATTGGCGTACTGACAGTCTGTCTAACTTTGTTTGTTAATTGTGTTCGCCTAACCTCGGCTCGACCGCGTGTGCCTCCGTGTGGGTGGGAGTGCAGGGTGAGGTTGCATGCGTGCCCGAACAAAGGAAGGGAGCATGGGTGCCCGAACAAAGGAAGGGAGCATGGGTGCCCGAACAAAGGAAGGGAAGGGAGAAAGAGCTGCAGGGTACACGCGGAGTCAAGTCAGGAGCCCAAAAGGGTGGGTCCGTTTTTTTGTTTTGTCCAGTTGCGTGTTAAGAGAGTCTCCGGTAAGTGGGTGGGTGGGTAGATGGATTTCTTCATTTGTGCGTGGCACGACTCATATGAGATCAGATGAGATGTAGGAGAGCGGAGTGAATTGAGGCGAATGACCGAAATAACGACGTCGTTGTCCCGCCAGTCAGTTCCTTCCTCTCTGGCTGCTTCCTTCTGATCTGATTGAACGGACCATCCACGGATACTTCCTTCCCTCCTCCCTCCTCCCTGCCTGCCTGCCTGTGTCCTTTCAGAAGGAAACAGCGAGCAAAGGAAGGGAAGGGAAAGTTTGGGAGTCAATTATGTGCATGGAGTCGACCTGTCTGTCTGTCTGTCTGTGTGTGTACTGCATGGAATGTGGATGTGGTTGTGGAGCTTTCTTCCGTTCTTTCTTTCTCTTGAGAGATCGGCAAGAAATTGAGAGGATTAAAGAGGGAGGAGGGAAACAAACAAAAGAAAGCAAGAAAAGGAAGAAAGGAAGACAGAGGGAGAGAGAGAGGGACAAATTCAAAGAAAGAAACAAAAGAGGCCCTGATCGGGACATCATCGAAAGATTGGAATGAAAGAACGAGAGGACTGAAGGCTGACTGACGGCATTCGGATCTTCGTTCTTCTCTTCTTTGGAGAGTTGAACTCCAAAGGAGTCAGTCAATCAATCAAGGGAGGGAGCAAAGTACCTGCCCTGCGACCGTTGTCTTATTCTTTCTTCCTTTCTGTCTTTCGATGTTTTGGTGCTTGTTTGCACAATTGTTTTCAGCCTGACCGACGGAGTTGTGTTTCCCTTGCTTTCCAATGTCCTCTCTGTTGTTTACGGTGTCAGGCGGATGACTGTCTGGCCTGAACTAAATGAATGCGTTGCTGGTGGAATCAACTCGACTGTATTTTCAATGTGTGTATTTCTTTATGAGCTTTTTGCTTTTCTTTCAACAAAACTGGGGCGAGGCGCAGGGCAAAAGAAAAGAAAGAGAGAGGGGGGGAGGGAGAAACAAGCCAGCAGGCCACATTTCTCGATTCTTGCGCATGAACCCAAAAGCATTCTCATGTACATGTATTGACATGTCCATTCACGTACCCATTGATTTGTCCTTCCATGAAGAGAGAAGCAAGAATTCGAGATGTGACACTGTTGCACGAAGGTTTGAGCATGCACAGGTGCACACACTGAAGGTGGCATTGCGCAGGGGGGTGGATTCTGTCAGTGATTTCGCTTGAGGGACAGAAAATTAACATTCACTTTATTTCATTCCCTCTTCCATGACAGTTCATTGATGGTAAGCTTGCTGACACTAGCTGGCACAGCTTTCTTGGCCCAGGAATTGGGGCCTTTCACGCAGCAGGAAAGAGAAAACACGAGGAGCCCTCACAGTGGGCCTCACTTGAGGTTCCGAGGGAATCTGCATGCAGGCCGAACTTCATGCACACAGCATATAAAGTCTATAACCTAGCTGAATGAAGTATTTTAACTAGTATTATAAAAATTCTTTGAGTATTTTATATATGCCGACTTTCCTATAGAGCTATTAATTTGCTATTAAATTGGTACTTTGATATATGATATTAGATGCATTCTAAGATGTATTTCATATTTTGATTTTTAGTTATTAATTAAAAATAAAAATAAAAAATGTTTTGTTAAACTTGAATGTTTTGCTAGATTAGCCTAGATGTTTTGTTCCGCGCTCCTCCTACTCGTAGGTGAACAGGCAGGAGTGGAAACTGGAAGCCTAGCTGGGAGCTAGGGGTCTGCTTAGGTGCGGCGATGACTCTCAAGAGACTATTACTCAGACTAAAAGGACTGGAGGTTGTCTGTGTGAATGAATGTGTATCTAAGTATTCAGCGCCGGAGTTGGTCAGTGTTCAAGTATGTTCAGGAGTGTCTCGATTCAGATATGAGTCGATTCGATTGATTAGGATAAAAACATGGTTGAAGCATCCGCTTGGAAGGATATGATTAATTGATTTTTGATTGATTGATATGTTCCGCCCTAGGGCCTTCCCGCTATGTCTATCTGTCGCCAGAGCTAGCAGGGCAGGGCGTTCCCCAGCCTAAGCTGAGGTATCAGACCCCGCCCTCGGGGCCCGCCAGAGTCTGTTGCCCTGGCCGCTGCTGCATGATTGTTCGTTGTTCGAGCCACGGCTCTGGATCCGCGTTGGCTTTCCGGCCTGAAAATCGATCTGAAACGGCATGTGATTTGGGCTTCCTCGCTCTTTTTGTTTGCTTTATCAATCTTCTTCTGCGGCTCCCTCCTTCCCCACCCTAACGCTCCTTCGGTCGTCTCTAAGTTATCAATTGTCTCCTCATATTCTTTTGTTAGTCTCTCGATCGCCCGCTGCCTTCCGGTGATTCCTGCATGTCTGGCCGCCAGAGCGTCTCCCTCTATGTGTCCGTACCGTCCTGGACACTCCTCAAACACCCTCCGTCTGAATGACGCCCATCCCAAAAACTCATCCACTCCGGCATGACATTCATTCAACAGAAAACAGAAAAGCGTCGAGTTGTCCCTTTTTCCCTCTTCTCTGTTGAGCCCTTCTCTTTTTGTGGCTGCCTTTCTGGCTCTTTCTTCCATCTTGCTGTCCCATTTC
>JAHBMJ010000794.1:29296-41292 GCA_018398765.1 Chromera velia | reverse complement strand
GTCTCCTTCTCTTAAGAGCAGTGATCAACCGGGAAGTTGATGAATGGATTGATGGTTGTCTAGAAAGGGCCGCTTCACGGGGGGCGGTTTTGCAGTTTGGCAGAGGCGTCAGACCGAATGTGTTCCAAACGTCTTATCCTACTGCCCAACGTTCGTCTCTCCTCTTCCTTTCCTCTACTTTTCCTTCATCCCCTTCGTCCCCCCGTTTTGTTTCCCTCCCTCGCGCTGCGATCTGGTCCTCAGGCCTTTTTTCAGCCTTGCTGTATATGTTGCTTGGTGGTCGCCCCCATGCACCGTACAGAGGGCTGGAAGACGCGGTTTGCCCTGCATGCAGGGGCAAAGCAGACGATCTACTGCACCGGCTGACTGAATGCACAGAAATAAGAGCAGATCGAGAGGCTCTGAATACAATTATAGCCGTAATTGAAGCTAAATTAGACAGAGCCCAAGAAAGAGAGAGAAAGTGGTTGCTATCGATAGACTCCACCCCTCTAAAACACGCCATGCAAAGCGAATTGTTGGCACGAATGAAGGTCACCCTGGCACTCAGACACTCACCCATACCGGCCCTGCGACTCTTGCAAAACATCTGTCGCGCCCTCCATCGTAAGGCCTGCAATTCGATGCATGTGATGGTTACTTACCTCTCTTCCTGTCTCACCTTTGAATATTCTTTTTCCATCTCCCACGTACATCTCCCGTCCCCCCTCTCCACCGGTCTTCCTCTCTGCCTCTACTGCCTGAGAGTCTCTGTTGCAGTTGTCGTACTCCTCCGACAGAAGGGAAACGGCATCAGCGATTTAGAAAGCATCTTCCAGATGCAGGGTGTTTAGAGTTGCGAGAGTGAAGCCCCCTCCCGTTGTATAATGCAGGTCTGGCAAAGGGGCAATAAAGCATTGTCCTAGACTCATGTACTGCATAATGGCCTATAGACCGATTAATAATAATAATAATAATAATGGTGTATGATGATGATAATAATAAGTTATTTAATTAGACTAGTACTTATAGATAAGTTCTCAGATAACTTATATAACTGAGGCTAACAACTCCAAATATATAATTATATATAGCGTATTATTAAATTAAAATTATAATATTAACTGTCATTGAATCTGTTAGTATCATAGATATATGCAACTAAGTATGTAATATATAGTACAGACACGAGAGGAAGACGCCTGCTGTGGGAGAACAAGGTCGCCGGCTGGTCCGAGACGAAAGTCCGGGAAGTGAACGACATCCTCAGTAGCGTTAGTCATCTTTTGATCTGCAGGCAAGGTCATACAGATGAAAAACAAATGAATTAAAGTGTGGGGGAAAGCGGCACATCTGAGATGACCAGGCCTGGGACGGGAACAAAAGTGTGTGAATCATGACAGCAACCTGAAAGAAAAAAAAAGCAATATACTGAAAACGCCCTGGTGTTCTTGGACTATAGTGCTGGAGACTTGTAAGGAAACAGAGAAGTGTGTGGGAACGAACGACAAAGCTTCTATATACAGAGGCTGCAAGGGCCGATCCGGGACCACACTGAGGTTTCTGATCAAAGTTCTAAGAAAGAAAAGGACCAACTGTCAGTGGAAGGAATTTAGGCACGCAGTATCACTGCAAAATGAGAGAAAGATCGATAGAAAAACAGACTGACAGACGAAGACGCAGACTGTTTTCTTCTTCCTTTTCATGTTTTCTCTTTCCCACTTTTACATATAGATGCCGATAGCCTATAGCCGATAGCGATGGTATATGATGATGATGATAATAAGTTATTTAATTAGACTAATACTTATAGATAAGTTCTCAGATAACTTACATGACTGAGGCTAACAACTCTAAATATATAATTATATATAGCGTATTATTAAATTAAAATTATAATATTAACTGTCATTGAATCTGCCAGTATCATGCATATATGCAACTAGGTATGTAATATATAGTACAGACACGAGAGGAAGACGCCTGCTGTGAGAGAACAAGGTCGGCTGGTCCGAGACAAAAGTCCGGGAAGTGAACGACATCCTCAGTAGCGTTGGTCATCTTTTGATCTGCAGGCAAGGTCATACAGATGAAAAACAAATGAATTAAAGTGTGGGGGAAAGCGGCACATCTGAGATGACCAGGCCTGGGACGGGAACAAAAGTGTGTGAATCATGACAGCAACCTGAAAGAAAAAAAAAGCAATATACTGAAAACGCCCTGGTGTTCTTGGACTATAGTGCTGGAGACTTGTAAGGAAACAGAGAAGTGTGTGGGAACGAACGACAAAGCTTCTATACACAGAGGCCGCAAGGGCCGATCCGGGACCGCACTGAGGTTTTTGATCGAAGTTCTAAGAAAAAAAAGGACTGACTGCCAGTGGAAGGAATTTGGGCACTCAGTATCACTGCAAAACGAGAGAAAGATAGACAGAAAAACAGACTAACAGATGAAGACGCAGACTGTTTTCTTCTTCCTTTTCATGTTTTCTCTTTCCCATTTTTACGCATGCCGGAGGCGAGTGGGGTGCTTTTTGCCCCCCCCCTCTGCATAGGAGACCGGCGCTTTTCTGTAAAAAACTCGTTCTCATAATTGGTAAGGAGTTAGAAGCTGAAAATTTGTGTAAGAAGACGTTGTAACGATAGAAAAAGAACTATGAAACAGATTTTTTATATTATTTCTAGAAACATAGGCTGCCATACAAATTTTGTAAGTTTCATACCGTTTTCCTTACTATTCAAAACCGTCAAAAAATGGCCTCAAAATCAAAAAATTTGTATGACAGCCTATGTTTCTAGAAATGATGTAAAAATCTGTTCCATAGTTCTTTTTCTATTGTTACAACGTCTTTTTATACAAATTTTCAGCTTCTAACTCCTTACCAATTATGAGAATGAGTTTTTTGCGGAAATGCGCCGCTTTAGGGGGGCAAAAAGCACCCCACTCGCCCCCAGCATGCGTGAGTCTAGTTTCGAGTCATCTTCCTCTAAGTCTGAGTGCATTGTGCAAAGCAATAAAAACTTTGAAGAAAACAGACAGCAGAAAAAAAAGAACAATATCCAAAATAGATAAACAGTCTAGTCAACAGTAGATGCATTAATTTATAAAATTTATGCAGTTGTTTCAGTTAACTTTGAATCTTTGACTGAACTTCAAGTTAAACTTAAGGATTTAATTTTGTTAATCACAGTACTAATCAAATTAAGTAATGTCTATCTACGTTTATTGCCCGCGGCGTTTTTGTCAGCTTTGAAAACCTCTTTTAAAAAATGGTTTGATTCCGTTTGAAATGATTGATTAAGTGTATGATTCATTATTGATTGCAATCAAAGTGAGTCAAATTTGTGCATGATTGAAGTGACTCAGTGAGGCTCATACATTTGAAACACCCTTGCCTAAAATTTTGAGTTCAGAGGAGCGATTTCAGCATACCACTAGCTGAGTCTTGCGACTGACTTTCCTTTATCAATTCAGTGGAAACAATTGGAATAGCCCCTTCAGGTCTACACAAGCCCCTTCAAAAACTGGAAACTGATTTGTGGAGCATTCACAATGACATCACCTGGTCCAGCGTCACCAAAGTTGTTTTATTCCCTTGGTTGAAAGAGGGCCGAAATTACCCGGGTACGTTGCATTTGTTTTGACACACTGACAGGGGGCAAATGAAACAAACTCTGGAGATGGCACCGTGATGCAAGCCTTCGGGCAAATCTATGTAAGAATCCAATTATTTTGCGCTCTTTCGAAACAACGAAATTGAAGAGGAGTGGACGCTCCGCATTTGTTCGAAATTTCTACCGAGACAGCCACCCATGTGCAGATACGTGCTCACGACCGTATCATCGCACTCGTCTTGGCTACCCCCACGTCTGACCCCCTGGCTCACCCGAAACCCGTCGACACCTCCCTCACGCTGCCCCTCCGATGAGCGTCTTGCCGCTCCCGACACACAAGAACGAGAGTCAAACGTCCTTACTTCTCTCACACACATGCAGTCTCTCTTTCTCTCTGCGCTTTGCGCTCGCATTCCCCACCCTCTCTCCCTCCCCTCTGTCTTGCCGCTCACTCTCGTTTAGAGAAATTTCGAAAAGTTCAGTGCACCTTCTATCGTCCCGCCTTACGTCCCGCACTTTGAGCTTGCGACTGAGGAGCCTGCGTGGAGTTCTGAGGCGGAGCGTTGTACCCCTCGACCTTGAAGTCTAAGTAGGTCGGGGGTGTAACTAGGCGCATCCACAAGGTCAGTGTCAGTGTTCCCTTCCCCCCCCCTGAGGGCCCCCCCTTGGCTGCCATCTCGAAAAGATAGTCAGTCGAGGCAAAGTCTCGCCATCCAAACCCCTCTGCCTTTCTTATTCTCGAGAAGTCCGTCGACTCCCTTCCCCCCACATGCCCCAGACGAATTTGGAACTCTATCTGCTGCTGGCTGTCGGTCAGATTGACCACATAGACCCCAACCTGCAAGGTGCTCAGAGGGAGACAGAGAAGCAAGGAGACACTCACGCAAGCACCAAAGGGCCGACAGGAGAGTGCCAGCAAGAAACAGGTTCCTCTCCTGACAGATGTTGTGTTCGCAGAAACGGACATGTGTGCGGATGTCGATCAAATCCGATGATTGGTCATACTTCCCTTCTTCCTCCTTCCATCCTTTCTCTCTGTCTTCAAACCTCACTACAAAACTTCAGGGAAAAGTGCCGATAAGTGCCCTTCTGCACAACTAAGGAGATAGAAGGATCTTGCTTGCAGGTCCCATTCAAGTGCCACTCCCATTCTTACTTCCCCACATTTCTTTCTGCTCACTCACCTGTCCGTCCAAAGATGCCGGGGACTTCTTTTCGCCGGACGTCGCTGAACGTGACTGGGGAGGGTAGATGCGAACGCAATACCGATGACCCTGCAATTTCGCACCAGACAAGGAGCATCTGAAGTTGCCCTGGTTGTTTTTCAGCTGTTCTTTTCCTTCTATCCCAGAAGAAAGCACCCTCTCCAGGGAAAAAAAAGGAAACAACAAAGTCTTTCAGAGAAAGGGGCCGCTCGCTGGGTGCAGCTTCCTCTGTTTCTCCTCACAATCTCTGATACTGAAAGCTGACCGCAAAATTAAAATGTTTCGACTCCACGAAGGGCCGCGATTTTGTCTCCGCAGCCTTTCGGAAGTGGGTTTCAAAGTCTGGAAGAGAAAAAAAGAAACGTGAAATCTGCAGTCGAACACACACACACACACACACATACACACATACACACATACACACACACACACTCACTCACTCACTCACTCACTCACTCCTCTCTCTCTCTCTCTCCTCTCTCTCTCTCACACACACACACACACACACACACACACACGCACACGCACACAGCTCACAGCTCACAGACGTAGAGAGAAAGAAGGGTAGAGAGAGAGAGAGAGAGAGAGAGAGAGAGAGGTGTCCATGCCGTGCAAAATGGCAGTAGATGTCCACGCCGTGCAAAGTTGAGCCTTTGGGAAACTCTCAGAAGAGACTGCTGAAGACTTACTTGACGGTGTCAGGACCGCACAGAGGAAGAGAAAGACGCAAACGAGAAGGAAATGACAGAGAGAGCCCGGTTGATTCCCTCCGAGGAGTGAAGGTATGGTGAAAACTGTAAAGGCAGTGAGTGCGGTGCAGATGTTTTTTTTCGGCAGGAATGAAGCTACTCTGAACCACCGAAAGTGGGACCCGGAATGCAGAGTGCGTTTTTTTCTTTTCTCCTCACACTGACCTCTCCGCTTTTAGTGGCACTCGTTCTCACTGCGTCCACCTCTGCCTTCATCTCTGCATACACAAACGGAGCCCAAGCAGAACCCAAATCAGTCGCAGGCTTTCAGGCTTCAAATCTATTGGGCCTGTCCTTTAAAATTCGAGAGAAAACGATCACAATTCTGAAAACCGAGATCCAAATTTATTTGAGACTGCTCATGTACCCAAGGAATAAATGACCTTTCTTTGTTGAGGAAATGCGTTTTGTATTTTCGCAGTTAGATATTTGAAACTACAAAATTAAAATCCGGGGTTTGGATGTGAGTGAAAAGACACATGATCGTGAGACCGTCCCTCTACATGAATTCCGACATGATCGACAAGCTAGATGAAAGAAACCCTGTGCTTGTATGGAATCAGGGTTCTCGATCTCCTCTTCAATCTCCCCTCTCAAGGTCCAACTCTTCATATCCTTTTCCCTTCACGCGTTTTGAACTTCACCCCAGGGGGATACACTCCCAGTGCATACAGACAGACAGTCTGACCTTCCAAAGAAGCCTTGACCCTGTCCTGGTTGGACTCCTCCCTCAGGCCCACAGCTTCTATCTGAAGCTCCAGTATCCGAAAGGGGAGGGGCCACTCGGCAGAGAACTTCTGTTAGAAGGAAGGAAGGGACACAAAGGGGCACAGAGAAGAGAATGGGCCGGGGAGCTGGTGCAAAGACACAACTGCGAGTGGAAACACAAACCCAAAATCAGAATAGTTGAGGGATCAAATGTCAGGCTTCTCGGAAAAATCACTCGTCACATAACTTTTTTCGCATATACATCTTTGCAGAAAAAATTACTTGACAAGAGCCGCCTTGCTACCACCTCTTTTTGTCTGCACATATTATGCTAAACGACCGAAGAGAAATTTGAAAACACAAGGAATACATTACATGTTGCCCACATAATTATTAGGGGATGAATGAGGACGCGCGATTGCAAGCTTACCTCTGTTGAGTTTCTCTGTCCAGCTTGTTGCTGGTGTTTTGCCTTGAGGTCCTCTATCTGGGCTGTGATTCTTTTGAGGGCCTCCGCTCTTCTCTCCTCGTTCTTCTGCCTGCTCTTTGACTCTGTGTTGACTGGAGGGAGTCCCTGTTGTTCTCTCTCCTTCTCTCTCAACCTTTCCTTCTTCTCCCTTTCTCTCAACCTCTTTCGCTCCTCTTCCTTATCTTCCGCTCTCTCCTTTAGTCTCTGCTTCTCTCTCTCCTTCTCTAGGCGCATCTGCTCGTCCACCTTCCCTTGCAAGTTATTCATCTCCGACTTTCGCCTGCCCATCTCCTCTCTGAGCTCCTCCAGACGGTACTGTCGTTTGAGGGCCTCGAGCCGAGTGTCGTACTCACTCAGCTCCTGCGAGAGTGCATCCATCAACTCCGTCCAGTCACCCGTTGCCTGCACACGCACAGGGAGGAAGGGAAGGGAAGGACGCGTTGAAACATGCGCGCGCGTGTACACTCTCTCTCTCTCTCACTCTCTCTCTCTCTCTCTCTCTCTCACACACACACACACACACACACACAGAGAGAGAGAGAGAGAGAGAGAGAGCGAAACAGAGAGAGGGACAGGGAGAGGCACGAAGTCTGACACCCCCCTTCGCTCTGGCTCACTTCAACTGCTGAACAACCGTCAAATAGCGTTCCGAGAACACAGCCCATTGATTGGCCCATTGATTGGCATGCGGCTGCTCACTGACCGATCTGTGGATGGCGACTAAAGAGAGGAAAACCAGTGGTCTTTCATGTCCATCCGTCTACCCGCATAGAAACAACCACCAAACTCGGTATAAATATATATAGATCATGCAGCCAAAAAGTCTGGAGGCATGCACAGCACTGACCGCCACGTTCCCTCCCTGAGTGTCTTTCCACAATGTGCGCGCGAGGAATCCACTCTTCCATCTCATGATGGTCCTCTGTACAGCGAAGGTGATGCCCATCGCGCTGAGGTCGTCCACCGACACCTCCGCCAGGAGCCGCAGGGTCGTGAAGCCCCCACTGAGGAGGCTCTGCTGGATGGCCCTGTGGTCTGCCGGAGAGAGAGGGTGGGCCTCCAGGAGGGTCTCTACAACAACAATGTCTTGAAGGGAGGCATCGGGAGTCTGCAACAGCTCGTCCATCGAGGCCAAACCTCACTCAACAACACGTGACATGCATTTGCGAGCATGTATTCGTCTTAGTGCTTGGTTTCAATCTGCGAGTTCATGAGCTTGATTTTCTCGCTTTGTGGGGGATCCCCAGGATATTTTCTGTGTAGATATATGGAGAAGTGCTGTGTATGGAGGAGATATTGCTTGGCTAGCTTCTGTCGTTTCCTCTTCGCACCGCGTCCTGGTGATCCATCTATATATATATATATATACGGGATACACCCAACCAGTTGGGTGAGTGCCTCGGGTATATATATATATATATATATATATACGGGATACACCCAACCAGTTGGGTGAGTGCCTCGGGGGGCCATTTAGGGGGTCGGCCATAATTTGATTGCATGATGAAAACCATCAGGGGCTTGGACATGTCTTAATGGCCCCGGACAGCGAAGCGGGGGGCACTTACAAAACAAAAATACCCCTAGCTCATGCATGCATGCATGCTAAAAAAAGGCCCCGGAAAGATCCCGCCCCAAATGGTCATGAAAAGCATGCATGAAAAGCGTGCATGAACCCGCGTCGTCATGCATGCGTGCATCAGTGGCCCCGCAAAGCGACAGGCTGCATCCCCGGGCTTTTTTCCTGGAGGAGGGGGGATTCTGCGGCTCTTTCCACGATGCAGAGAGGGCTTTTTTTGCAGAGATGTCCAGAAGGGGGGGGCTGACGGACTGGCTCCGGTACTTCCCAACCACCGTACTCATAGCGCAACATGTGCAGCGATTTGCGCACGTGTGGAATCTCTCCTCTATCGATCCAATGACGGCAGGCGAGCGAGCCATGTACTCAGTGCCTGTGCTACGCCTCTCTCAGTGGGAAGTGGTATGTTTTACGCCCCCTGAAAATATGAATCAAGCAGAGCAATTCAGAAAGGAGAGGGAGGTGGGGCGTCTACCTGATGGCATGTCCTTTTCAGCAAATATGGTAGAAGAAGAATCTGAGAGGGAAGAGGTAGAGGAACGGAGAGAGGTGTTTCACATGGAGGACATAACAGAAGAACAGGCCGTAGCTGAAGAGAACCGCCGCAGAACATTCAGACAGACAATCGATGCCTGTGTCCCTCACCACCATGATGAGGCAGAAGATTTCGAGCTTATCTGGGAGGTGCCAATCCAAGTAAACAAAAAGTGACACATGCAACTTTGTATTGTTTATAAACTTATCGCAGAGTGGAAATTTACTTTGGAAAATTATTCAGAAAATTTGATTTAATTCTTTTCTATAAAATAATATTTAGAATTATATAAAAATTTTGATTTATTGATTCAATTTGAAGCATTGTAAATGAATCTTTAAAGTTGTGTTCAGATACTAAATTCTAGAATAAAGGTATTTTTAAACTTTTTTCAACGTTTTTTACACTATAAAAAGAATGTAGAAAGACCCCCTGACTGTCTGGGGTGCCGCAGGCGGTCCGTAAGGACCACCTGGGGAAGGTCATACATAAGACCCCAGGCGGCGTGTCAGGGCCGCCTGGGGTCAGCGCAGGCAGTCATTCTGAAGGTTTAGACAGCATGCACTGAGCCGATTCGATCTGACTTACTTTTGCGCGTAATACACGCGATTTGGCTTAATTGTATAGTATAGTAATACGGGATATACCCAACCAGTTGGGTGAGTGCTTAGGGGGGCTTTTTAGGGGGTTGGCCATAATTTGATTGATGCAATTAAAACATTGGGGATCGACTTGGGCATGTGTTGCCTGTGCAAAGTGGCCCGGGCGACGGCAACGTGTGCAAAATATGCTTTTCGGGATCATATATATATAACTCCATGTGAGTTACTTGAGGGGCACGTATTATGAGGAGTGAAGTAATTATAATGCGATCGCTGCTCCGTGCGACTTGCTTGAAGGGCACATTTTGGAATTTGGGTGGCACCGTGACGGACGGACAGAGACAGAACAGAACCCCCCCCCCCCAAAAAATGAAAAAATGCGTTATGCGGATCCGTGCGATCTCAGGGCCTCTCGGCTGATCTCAGCAGAGCTGAGCTGCCCCCCGAGGCGATATGCATATCATGAGATACTAGCTTTGTGCGACAAATCTTTGTCGCAACCTCGATCTGCTATATGCAGACATACCGTATATTTCACCATACTTTGCCCACCGGGGTTTCGGGTCCTCCACCTAAACATACCAAGTTTGAAAAAACTCCAGATAAATCTATGTAAAGAGCCTGCCCAAAAGTGAGGGGGCACTCATGCATTGCAGCCTACAAGAAGCATGCACTGCCTCAGTCACAGTTCAGGATTCCTCAATCTAACCTAGAGAGAGAAAAGAGTCGTCAGCCTCCCGGGTGGACGGTCTAGTGGGTGCCCTGCAGAAAGAAAAAAGCGACACATATGGACAGAGGGGCATGCAGGGAGACGGATGGACAAATCTTTCAGTTCTTATCACTCCAATAAAAATTTGATGGAAAACCCTGTTCTATGGACCCCCCCGATCTCAAAGATGTAATCAGCAACTTTGGAGACCCCCATTTGGTCACTTGAGCTGTGACCCAAGATCTCCCCCTGCCTCGACTTTGCACGATCTCTCCAGCCAGAGAAGAGACGGCAGAGAAATGCATGCACAGGCGGCCCCGGAAGGCAGTGCAAAAGTGGGCAAAGTATGGGTGAATCTGGTATCTGAAGAAAAATTCGTATGGGAGGTTATAGAAGGAGGCAGGAGGCAGGGACGGCATATGAATAGGAAAGGGTCTCATGGTATATAAAAAACAAAAAATGCCATCTCTGGCCAGGAAAGCATGGCACAGCCACACAGAGCAGAATGAAAGATATAGAGGGGGGGGCACGTCTAGCGCTTTGCTGACCTGCCTTCCTCTCTCACCACAGAGAAGAGGAGAGATGCCGAGGGAGTGCACCTGCAGAGGGCATGCATGCACCAATATATACACTGAGTGACAGGCCCCTGCCGCTAGTAAATTCAGCCAAGGAAGAGAAACAAACGAGCACACCGTATATTTCACCATACTTTGCCCACCGGGGTTTCGGGTCCTCCACCTAAACATACCAAGTTTGAAAAAACTCCAGATAAATCCATGTAAAGAGCCTGCCTAAAAGTGAGGGGGCACTCATGCATTGCAGCCTACAAGAAGCATGCACTGCCTCAGTCACAGTTCAGGATTCCTCAATCTAACCTAGAGAGAGAAAAGAGTCGTCAGCCTCCCGGGTGGACGGTCTAGTGGGTGCCCTGCAGAAAGAAAAAAGCGACACATATGGACAGAGGGGCATGCAAGGAGACGGATGGACAAATCTTTCAGTTCTTATCACTCCAATAAAAATTTGATGGAAAACCCTGTTCTATGGACCCCCCCGATCTCAAAGATGTAATCAGCAACTTTGGAGACCCCCATTTGGTCACTTGAGCTGTGACCCAAGATCTCCCCCTGCCTCGACTTTGCACGATCTCTCCAGCCAGAGAAGAGACGGCAGAGAAATGCATGCACAGGCGGCCCCGGAAGGCAGTGCAAAAGTGGGCAAAGTATGGGTGAATCTGGTATCTGAAGAAAAATTCGTATGGGAGGTTATAGAAGGAGGCAGGAGGCAGGGACGGCATATGAATAGGAAAGGGTCTCATGGTATATAAAAAACAAAAAATGCCATCTCTGGCCAGGAAAGCATGGCACAGCCACACAGAGCAGAATGAAAGATATAGAGGGGGGGGCACGTCTAGCGCTTTGCTGACCTGCCTTCCTCTCTCACCACAGAGAAGAGGAGAGATGCCGAGGGAGTGCACCTGCAGAGGGCATGCATGCACCAATATATACACTGAGTGACAGGCCCCTGCCGCTAGTAAATTCAGCCAAGGAAGAGAAACAAACGAGCACACCGTATATTTCACCATACTTTGCCCACCGGGGTTTCGGGTCCTCCACCTAAACATACCAAGTTTGAAAAAACTCCAGATAAATCCATGTAAAGAGCCTGCCTAAAAGTGAGGGGGCACTCATGCATTGCAGCCTACAAGAAGCATGCACTGCCTCAGTCACAGTTCAGGATTCCTCAATCTAACCTAGAGAGAGAAAAGAGTCGTCAGCCTCCCGGGTGGACGGTCTAGTGGGTGCCCTGCAGAAAGAAAAAAGCGACACATATGGACAGAGGGGCATGCA
>JAHBMJ010000794.1:15886-29275 GCA_018398765.1 Chromera velia | reverse complement strand
GGAGACGGATGGACAAATCTTTCAGTTCTTATCACTCCAATAAAAATTTGATGGAAAACCCTGTTCTATGGACCCCCCCGATCTCAAAGATGTAATCAGCAACTTTGGAGACCCCCATTTGGTCACTTGAGCTGTGACCCAAGATCTCCCCCTGCCTCGACTTTGCACGATCTCTCCAGCCAGAGAAGAGACGGCAGAGAAATGCATGCACAGGCGGCCCCGGAAGGCAGTGCAAAAGTGGGCAAAGTATGGGTGAATCTGGTATATGCAGACTCATACTTACGCGCGCGCAAGGCGCGCGAGAATTAAGTATATATTAATGTTTATAATTGTGAATTAACAAATTTGTCGAGCAAGTTTTGATCACTTTTGAGGTCGACGAGTTCAGCCTGATCCTTTTTGGAAGGACGATCCTGTGGTACAGCCTGCCGAAAAGAAAAAGAAGGTGGACAGAGAGACCTGGTCACACTGGTCCTCTTTCTCAATACTGGAAACCCGCTAAGTGCTGCCGTGAAGGCCTCAACGACTGGCAATACACAAAGCCAAAAGCCTCCGACTAGACAACCTGAGTAAACCCACTCCCTCGACAAGACATCAGACGTCCTCTGCTGAGGGTGCCTCTTTCTCTACAGCAGCGAAGAAGGCCAGCGTGGTCGCTCCCCCAGACCCTCCTTCGTCGTCTTCCCAAGCGAAGAAGGAAAAGCCTCGGCCGATGTCAAGGGAATCGATCAAGTTCCTCATGCCGGCAGACGACGACGAGGCCTTCCAGATTCCATCCATGATTCCCGAGTCCGAACAAATGAAGCACTTTGACGAGGAGATCAGATCGAGTCTGATGATGATCAACAGAGCACCCTCCACCCCGGGGGCAAGGAGACTCCGGAAAGATGAGGCAGAGATCAGAAGACTGATCATGGAAGATGCTACAGAGTGCACACACGCGTTTCCTTCCCGGATATGTACGAAAGAGTCCATTTGTGTCCGAACAAGTGCTGCTTGCGTCAATTTTCTCACTTGAACACTTTTCACAGGCCGGTTTTCAGCGCATTCTTTCTCTTACCCAACAACAGGGACAAAGCCTGGTCCTCTTTTTGGTCCCCCATCCTGCAGCGCTATTAATATATTCTCTTTGACTTCGCCCTTACCTCCTCGGCCTGAACGTTTGCATTTTTGGGAGAAGAATGTGTAAACAAGCAGCGGTGCAATAAGAGCAGATCTGATTGAAAGTCGCACCCAATAAAAAAACCTTTCCAGGCTGTCAATGCTTTCTTGTGACTCTCATGACACTACCATGCTTTCATTATCTGAAACTTCAGCTGCCCCCTTCTTTGCCTACTTTCGGCGCCCTCTTTCTCTGCTTATCATGCAGGCGAGAGTCTGCATCCTTTCGCTTCTGCTGCCTAGGGAACAGCCCAACTGAAGATCCAATGCAGCGGAATTCCGGTCATCGGTTTCTCTACAGAGGAAAACAAGAACAGACAGGAGGGGTGGAGGACGCCTTCCTGAGGAACCGCCCACTTCTGGCTCACCCTCTGGCACAAAGAAGAAAAACAGGTCAGACTTCGCGTCAGACTGGGTGTAGGTGCGTATAGTACGGCTTCAGTTTTCCCTAGGAGTTACTCCCAGAAGTGACTTGTCATTCAGCATTGACCTTCCACTACTGCACCCACCCAAGTACAATCCTGCACTTCGAATTGGGCAGTTGTTCCTCTCTTGGTGTGAAGTCTGTTGGTGATGCCATTCAGAAGTGTGGATCACCAGGAGGTCGGATCGCCCTCGCTGAGATGTCAACTCGACCTCTTTGCGTATAGAATATGCAGGGAGGGAAGTTGGACAGACACGCACATGCAGCTCTGTCTGAGCCCGAGGGGGTAGAGAACTGAAGCATTAGTGTAGCGGGGAGCAGAGGGGGTAGTGTAGTTGAGATAGAAACAGATAGTGTCCTTGACTAGAGAGGCTAGCGAGAGATAAGCACTTGGCTAAAGAGGCAGATAGGCACAGGTAGAAAAGGCTAAATTGAAAAAGAGAGCTATAGAAAGGGCTACGGGGCTAATGAATAGAGAGACGTGCCACAAAAACGCCGGGGAGACAGGCACAGATTAGTGTACAAACGAACGAGAAAGACCGAATTCGATATGGAATAGTGAATGGGAATGAATAGACAGGCGGATAGAGAAACAGGATAACGGATATGGCTAGTCAGAATAGATAGATACCGGGAGGGTAGAAAGGCACGCAGATTCCTTGTTCACTCCTGTGGCGACCCCCTTATGTCGCTTGCAGCCGTGCGCATTCGGGCATTGGTGGCGCCACTGGGGCAGGCAATGGTGGGTTTGAGAGACCCCTAGGTCTCTCTCTCTCTCTCTCTCTCTCATATATCTGTCTCTTCATTTGTTTTTCTCTGCCTTATTCGTTATCTCTGTAGGTTCACGTGGGAGGATGAAGTCTGCTCACCAATGCACTTTTTCTCCATGTCTGTGTTTGCTTTTCTTCCCAGTCTGTCAGTTATTCTGCATGTCAATTTTGCTTTCTTTCGCAAGGGCCGGCCGTCTCCATTGCAGCATCCAAGTGGCCGCCCCTGTTCTTCCCCCCCCCGGCTCTGTTTCGACGTCCCCGAATTTCTGTCTGTCTTTTGTTCTGCCGGATGTCGGCTCGCCTCTGGCCCATTCATAATCCTCGGCCTTGCGACAGCATGAGGTCTTCGCTTTCTATTCTATCTACCCGTTGCTCCTGAATGTATTTTTTTCCTTTGCGCTCCCTTCTTCCCCCCCCTTGCAATGCCTGTCGTACGTACAGTCGCCGGGAGCAGCAGCAGCAACAGAGCGGCTTCGGCACCTATCCAGGGTCAGTCTGAGTGGTCATGTATTGCCTCTGCTCTTCTGTCGTTCTCTGACTGTACGGAGCCTAGCATCTCAAAAAGACCACTTGCATCAAAATAGACGGCATGACGAGAACCGGCCATTCTGGATTGATTCAGTCTGTCTTACGGAGATGCCAGACACGCACGCATTGCGCGCAGACCAGCGCCAAAAACTGACGACTCTTGCGGTGTACCTCCTGCAAAAAAAATGTGTGCACTTTTATCCACAAAAAGAAACATAACAAAATGAACAATACAGACTCATCAAATTGACCGGTCGAAAATCAAGAGAACGGGCTCGTATGTGGAGCCTGTCTGTCTGTTTGTTTTGTCCTTGTGTCTGTGCGAAAAAGCAAAAGAGAGGGGGGGGAATAGTGGGAAAAGGGAAAGACATGTCTCGTGCCTGTCTCGTGTGGGGCAGTGAGAAGGGGAGAGAAAAGAAAACAAAAATACAGTGACTGCCTGTCTGTCTCTTCTCTTACTGCTGCTCACCCGCCCCTGCCGCCCTCTCTGTGTTTCTCTCTCTCAAAAAAATCTGCATTCATCTTCAAACTTGTCCTCGTTTTTGCTTGCACTCTTGTTTCCATGCAGCGCAAGCACAACAGCAACAGCAGCAGCAGCAACAGCAGCAACAGCAGCAGCAGCAGCAGCAGGGTCAGTTTGCATGCAACTCCAGCGCAGCATTCGTCCCTTTTTGCTTCTGATCCTCCCCCATCTTCAAAGTTACCCCATCCGTCCTCTACGTTGCTGGTAGTGCACGTGTGAGAGTAAATGTTCAGGTCTCTTTTTTGTTCTCTTTTCGGTCTGCTCGTGTCTGTGCCACCTGCGCGTGCTCTTCTTCTTTTGCCGCCGTGGTCCCCCTGAGGACACCTTTTTTTTGTTCTTGGTTTGCACCCCTTTTTCCAAATTGTTTCCCCACAGCTACTAGCCTCTTGCCAGGTCGATTTTTTTTCTCACCATGTTTCACCTCGATCTGCTTTCTGTATGTGCCTCCATAACGACACGATGAGTGCAGAAGTAACAGCAACAGAAAGAATGCTGTCGGCGCTGGACGAGATCTCTCCAGGTCTGCGGGGATGTTACTTTCTTTGCCTCAATTTGCTCTCTCTCACCCATCTCTTTTCTCCTCTTCTCCTTGCCTTATGTGTATTGGTTTTGTTGCTGCTTTCCTCCCAGGCTTCTTTTGCATACTGGGGACGCTCTCTTTCGACTGAATCGAAATTCTCTCTCTCGTTTCCCTTTCCCGCGCCTTGTCTGCTTGTGGGCCTCGACCCCCCCTGCTGTGTTTCCATTCTCTCTTTTTTTCCTGCCATCGGTTGTCCGTCAAAAAAAAGTGAGAAGAAAAGAACTCATGCAGTGTGTTTAAATGGTGTCTGCAGCCCCCCTCGCACGTGCATACCTGAACCCCCCCACACACGAGCAGAGACGACCGGCAGGTCAGCAGCCGCATCCGCAGTGGGATGCACACGGGTGGGGGCACGTTTAGGCAGACAGGGGGGAGCTCGATTTGAGGGGGGGGTGGATGTCTTTAAACTTCGTGTTGTGTGTCTTCGTTCCACAAGACTCTGATGCAGACTGTTCTTCTGCATGCACCTTCTACCAGTGTGGATTCATCTTCAAACTTGTCCTCGTTTTTGCTTGCACTCTTGTTTCCATGCAGCTCAAGCACAACAGCAACAGCAGCAGCAGCAGCAGGGTCAGTTTGCATGCAACTCCAGCGCAGCATTCGTCCCTTTTTGCTTCGGATCCTCCCCCATCTTCAAAGTTACCCCATCCGTCCTCTACGTTGCTGGCAGTGCACGTGTGGGAGTAAATGTTCAGGTCTCTATTTTGTTTTCTTTTCGGTCTGCTCGTGTCTGTGCCGCCTGCGCGTGCTCTTCTTCTTTTGCCCCCGTGGTCCCCCTGAGGACATCCTTTTCTTGTTCTTGGTTTGCACGCCTTTCTCTAAACTGGCGATGTCAGCAGACCTGGGGGAACTGGACCCTTCCGTCCCTCTGTTCATTTCATACCATGTCCCCCAGAGGCTTGCAAAACAGGCCCCAAACAGCTCCTCTCCCTCCTTTCGTGTTTCCGTGCAGGAGGAACAGGGGCCTTCGGAGAGAGCCTAATGCCCCCCGCCCCGACCCAAACATTTAGAAGGAGAGCGGATGGCTCTCTGGTGGCCGTGGGGGGGCAGCAACAGACGGTCGGTGGCCTGTTCGGCGGGACAACAGGGGCGACCGGTGGGTTGTTCGGTCTGTTCGGAGGACAACAGCAGGCTCAACAGCGTCCTGGTGGCCTCTTCGGTCAGCAGCAGCCTCAGACAGGTGGCCTCTTCGGTCAAACTGCCCCTCAAACCGCCCTGGTGATGGGGAACCCATTTGAAAACCAGCAGCCTGCCACGGGGGGGGGGTTGTTGGGGGGGACCCAGCAGCAGACCGGGGGTGGTTGGTTAGGTCAATCGACTGCTCAGACGGGGGGTAGCCCGTTCGGGGGGGTGGCCCAAGCTGGAGGTACTCTGTTCGGTGGTGCCCCACAGCAGCAAGGAGGTGGGTTGTTCGGACAGATAGGCGGGGCAACAGGGGGGGGGGGGCTCTCCGGGGGACAGACTGCTGCAGGTACTGCAACGGGGGGGAGCTTGTTTGGAGGGCGGGCGGCGATGAGTGCTGCTCCTGGTGGTGAGTTGTTTGGCGGTGGGACCGCCACGGGAGGTTCTCTTTTCGGGGGAACAACTGGGGCTACAGGGGGGGGCCTTTTTGGCTCGGCACCTCAGACAGGTGGTGGGCTGTTCGGTGGGACAACAGGGGCGACCGGTGGGTTGTTCGGTGCCCCTGCTACTGGGGCAACGGGTGGGGGGCTGGCTGTTCGGCAACGCCTCAGGGGGTTTTGGCACCGGTGGAAGTTTGTTTGGAGAGTCGCAGCCCCAGATGGGGGTGTACCAGCAGCAAGCCGTCGCTCCCCGCCCCACAAACCCAGACCCACACGGCCTCGAGGCTCTGCTGGGTCCCCTCAGTCCACAGGACTATGAGGAGATCACGCGTGCTCGCCCCCCACCTCCTGACCCAGTCACAAACGAACCCTACACCTGCACAGCAAAGACAACCTCCCTATGGAAGCCCCTCATTGAACCCTCCCTCAAAACACGTCGCACTCCGAATCACTACGCCGAAAACCCCGACATCCGCCGATACACTCAGCTGTCCCCAGGCACGCAGGCTGGAGGATACGGATATGCGGCCTCGGAGCGAGGGAGGTCCAACCCTGCGTCCCGTCCAGTCGCCCCGTACTCTGTCCGCAACCCCCTCACCCGCGAATCCCTGGCAGGCGGGCTTGCTGGAGGATATGGATATGCGTCGTCCGTGCCAGGGAGGTCTAACCCTGCGACCCCACGTGACTACGGCTCTGCCTCGTCCCACTCAGTCACCCCGTACTCTGTCCGCAATGGCGATCCTCTCACTCGCCGTTCCCTCGCGGGCGGCCTGGCAGGGCAGGGCCTGGTCTCCGTGACGGCCATGGAATTGGGTTTCGGCAAAAAGGAGGAGGGGGCTCCGGAGGATGCAGCTGCAGCTGCGACTGCCAGCAGAGAGAGGAAGAGGGAGAGTGCCCCCTCAAAAAACAACGATCATGCAGCCGCAGAGGTGCCGAGACAAACCCGGTCCGGAGGATTCCTGTCGACAATCCCATGGGCCCTCGCTCCAGTTCTGACAAAAGAAGGGTACACGTGCACGCCCTCTGTGGCAACCCTTCGTCAGATGACTGAGGAGGAGGTGAGGAGAGTCCCCGATTTCACCGTTGAGAGGCCGGGGGTCGGGTCCATCTGCTGGCCCGGATTCTCCGACCTGACGGGTGTGGATCTGGATGGGGATGTGTGGATTGAGGAGGGGACTGTGGATGTGTATGGAGGGGAGTCCTTCGCGAGGAAGGGCGGAGACGGATGTGATGAGAGTGAAGGAAAACCTCTGAAGGGAAGGAAGTTGAACAAGACAGCAAGAGTGCAGATCCTCTGTCGACCCCCCCAGCAGCTGTTTGAGAAGATTCGCAATCGTGTGAACGAAAAAGAACTTTGGAGGGAAGAAGTTCGGAGGGTGTGGGGGAACAAGTTGAGAAAATTCTGTGAGAAGCAGGGAAGCAGGTTCTTCTGGTTGGATGGAAAAAAGTGGATGTGGGAATTTCAAGTGCCTCATTTTTAAGAAGATTCAGTGAGCTGTGGGGCAGTCGAGGAAATTAAGGGGGCAGGGACAACACGGTGTATCAAACGGGAGTGGGAGGAAGGAAGGGATGGAGAGGGGAAGAGAAGAGGGAAGTTTGTGTCTTCCACTCCTACACTGCCTTCCTGTCGCTTCCTCATTTGAGAGCGACACTCTTCTACCTTCCCTGGGGCAAGAGAAATCGTGAAGGAATGAGTGATTGAGTAGTGAGAGAGTGACGGCATTCTCTGTCTGGGTATTGTATGTCAGTCAAACGGCTGTCCTTTCCCTCTCGCACGCTCTCTCTCCTTCGAAGGATGAAGGAAAAAAAAAAGAACAGCCAAGACTCCCTCCTTGTTTCCTCCGTGCTTCCATTCCACTGTGCAATTAATCCTGTCCTCTCCTGTCCTTTTTCGTCCCATGAGAAATGACACATGCAGCGCTTGCCAAACTGCTCTCTCTCTCTCTCTCTCTCTCTCTCTCTCTCTTTTTTGCCTCTTCACCTGATCGGAAAAGGAAAGAGGTATAAAGATTGATCCCAGAGAGATTTTTGGGGGAGAAGAACTAGGAAAAGAAACTAAAAGAAACATATTGCTGCCAAATTATTGCTGTGCTGCTAGCTGTGCAGTGCTGCTGCTGGAGAAGTATGGAGAAGGGGCGAGGGATTGAGAAAACGGCGACGGGATGCAAAGCAACGATCCAGCCGTTGTCTTTGAGGGCTGGAGAATCAGTGGAGATAAAAGAACATTCACTATCAGATGCACTGATTGATTTTCAGCAGCATAAACAAGTCAAAATTCATGCATGCCTTAGATGATGCCTAGGCGTCGGTTATAAAGAAGACAAAAAATAAAATCAACGAGCGGAGGAGCCTATAGGGAGGAGCTAGATCTGCATTAATCTGCATAATTTTTTTTTTTTTGAATTTTTTTCTTTCTTTTTTACTTTTTAAAGTCTTTTTTAAAGCCAAACAACACTTAATCTAGCACTTAATAACAGTTGTGATAGTGATAGTGATGTGCATCTCTATATACGCCGCTTAGACTGCCTTGTGTGGCGTTGTTGCCAAAAGCTAAACGCCTATTTATAAGCCAATGGGCCAGGGCGATCTGCGCCGATCTCTGTCTGGTCATGTATTATATGTCAGTCAAACGGCTGTCTTTTCCCTCTTGCACACTCTAGCGCACACTCTCTTTCCTTCGAAATATGAAGTAAACAAAAAGAATAGCTAAGACCCGTTTTTTATTTCCTCTGTACTTCCATTCTATTATGTAATCCTGTCCTCTGCCCAGCTAGGCTATCATTTTTTATTGTGTGAGAAACAACAAAATGCTTATGAAACTGCTCTCTGCCCCTCTCTCTCTCTCTCTCTCTCTCTGTGTGTGTGTGTGTGTGTGTGTGTATATCTCTCTCTCTCATCGCCAGTATAATCTCTTCTCTTTTATTATATACTTGGACTTTAAGAGTTACATACCCAGATAGTGCAGTAACTTTAGGGTCCACGACCCACCTCACTAACACTATGAGTCTGAGCCATTTAAAAGTAGAACATTCGAGTCATATGATTCGACTTTATCCATATTAGCGGCACGGCTGACCCTAGGGCTGATCATGCAAGTCTGTTTGCGATCTGTGGCATGGCCGATCAAGCTGTCCACGAAGGCGACTCATACAGATAAACTCAATTATGATGCAACCCCTAGCAGCCCCGCGACCCATGTACTAGTCTAGTAGGGTGATTCCCCCTAAGATTCTCCCCTAAGTCAATGCCCTCCCTGGGTGAATAAAGGAGGTCATCGATAAAGAGTTGATAAACACAGTTCGCGCCTACGGCACAGATTTTCAAAACATAGTTCGCACCGTAGTAAGACAGTCAGCACAGGGAAGGATCGAAAGAGGTAGAGTGCTGACTGCCTATCACTTAGAGAGAACAGGGGTCGAGTGGAGTAGAAAGATGAATGGAGATGTAGGTAGACGGTACAAGGGAATGTACCATGAAGATCAGTAGGAGAGCTATAAATGTACCAAGAGAACTTAGTAGAGATGTCCCTACGGAGAAATCTCGTACAGAGACTTAGAGAGAGATCTCGTACAGAGAAGTCTGTTCGACAAGGACTCTTTGCTAGTACCTTGTATTGATTGTTTGTAATGCTTTGTTTGCTTACATACTTAAGATTGCATGCATTTGTGCTGCATGGATTTACTGCGGATCAATACAGTATCAAGTGCCCCGGCATGCCTGATTGATTGGCTTGTATCGGCGTAGTGCGTACGTGTGGAGGCCGCGGCTTGATGCTTGGGCCTTTCTATGGTCTTGAGTGCAGTGGTTGCATAGGTAACACTTTACGTGCATTCCTCTCTTTGCAGCGGTAGCATAGGAGGTAGATGCGACGGTAAGTGTGCGAGCGTGTCTTCTCTTGTATCTGTGTTGTCTCTTTACGTGTATTTCCCTCCTTGTAGCGGTAGCAAGTGTAGATGAGAAGGAAATTAAAAGGGATTCAAAGAGAGCACAATGTGTCTGTGTCTGGTTGCGTACTTTATATGGGTAAGTTGTTGACGCTTTGTGCGACGCCTTGCTAGCTTTGCACTGCAAATTTGAGTATGTGACAGTGTGTGGATTGTGTGTGTGATTGCAGCATGAACCCTGCTTTTTGTGTCTGCAAAATGAGGCAAAACAAGATGAGCAAAGGCAGCAAGCTTTCTAGAGGAGAGCGTTACTTCACCCGCATGCGTATAATCACTATGTGGGGTAATGTATGGAGCATTGGATTTAAATGTATGCTTGTGAAGCTAGGACTCTGTGAGTAGCGATTTAATATGTGTGGGAACACATGGATGCGGCTGTGCACTTACGTGAGTTGCACAGTGGACAAAGGAAGTTGATGCAGAAAGAGAAACTGCATGTGGCTCGTTCTTTTCTATTTCTTCTTCCCCAATTCTATGCCCTCCATCTCCTTCTCCCTCGTGATGAGATCCAAAGAAGATAGCAAAAGAGGTGGGAAAGAGAATTACGATGCCAGGTGTTTACATTTATATGTGTGTGTGAGTTGGTGATTATGGTTTGTGACTCAAAGTGAGAAGAGAAGAAGTCTGTACAGTCTGTCTTTCTTTCCCTTCCCTTAAATGCCCTCCGCCTCCTTCTTCCTCGTGAAGAGATCCGAACGATGATGGCGTGTTGGGCTTCAGTGCTTGTAAGTGGTCCTTGTATATCCTGGTGACCTTGTTGTTCATAATGAACCCACCGCAGCGGATCGAGAGCCGCCACAGAGGAGAAAAGAATCTTTGCTGCACCACAAAGAGAACGTGGTAGCCGTATGCTGAGTTTTGCTCAGTTCAACGTGCAGGCGGGAAGCCTGACTTGGGTCACACTCCTTCCCACGTTGCACATTGTGGAAAGGGCGTGTGCGTTTGTGCCAGAGCGAAGGCAGTTGGCAGATCACCAGAGCGAAGGTGATCTGCAAATATCCAGGGAAGGATGGGTCTATAGCAAAGTTGAAGACCTTGTCGATAAACACACGTCTGTGTTCTGCAAGTCCCAGAGCAAAGGGATGGTGGTAGACGGGGAGTGAGATGTGAATGTCGTTGCACATGATCAGGATGCTTGGAGTGGCACTTGGTGACGTATTTGCTTCTCCTGGAGCGAAGGGAGAGTGCTTCTCATGGCAAAGGGATGGTTGCCAGAGAGGAGAGTCAGATGCCTTGAAAAGAAAGGGAATCGTCTGATAGAAGAAAGACGTTGAGTCATATTCTTGTTGAACGGTGGCATTTTAGACTAGAGAAGACCACCGATTTTCCGATTGGAGATCAAGAAAAAAAGAACTTAGGCTACCCAGGTTTGCTTCTGGGAGCCGGCACCACGTAATAAGACAGTCAGCACAGGGAAGGATCGAAAGAGGTAGAGTGCTGACTGCCTTAGGCTATCACTTAGAGAGAACAGGGGTCGAGTGGAGTAGAAAGATGGATGGAGATGTAGGTAGACGGTACAAGGGAATGTACCGTGAAGATCAGTGGGAGAGTTATAAATGTACCTAGGAAACTTAGTAGAGATGTCCCCACGGAGAAATCTCATACAGAGACTTAGAGAGAGATCTCGTACAGAGAAGTCTGTTCGACAAAGACTCTTTGCTAGTACCTTGTATTGATTGTTTATAATGCTTTGTTTGTTTACATACTTAAGATTGCATGTATTTGTGCTGCATGGATTTACTGTGGATCAATACAGTGTCAAGTGCCCCGGCATGTCTGATTGATTGGCTTGCATCGGCGCGGTGCGTACGTGTGGAGGCCGCGGCTTGATGCTTGGGCCTTTCTATGGTCTTGAGTGTAGTGGTTGCATAGGTGACACTTTACGCGCACTTGCGGCGCAGACTTTGAAAATATAGCTAGTCTGCACCTGCATGCGGTGCAGTTTTTGAACTTTCAAGCCTCAGACTTTTAAGACAGAGATGATAGATCGTTATGAGGTCACGTGACACTAGGCGTAACATTGCCACTATATAGCTAGACATGACGAATCACTGACATTGTTTATGCTCTTGCACACAATCCTAGAGAGCTAGCTAGAGACAATGACACAAATATTTAAACTATGACCAGTCCATATAATTGATATGTAAAGTTCATGTATATTCTATCTGTGCCTGTCGTTTGATCTTGCGACAGCCCTGCAGGTGTGCAATAGAAGGCATTCAGCGCTAACATACCAAGAAGAGATTCGGACTGGCAACTCTGCAGGAATCCTGAGAGGAGCTGTCAACAGTGTCAAGAAAAATCAAAAAGAAAAGTGACTCGGGCGGGGGGCAGAGTCCACTGGCACGGCAGACAGCGCGCCAATACACTGCAGGAAGCTAGGTCTACCAGCTGGCATTCACCTGAAAGTGGAAGGAGGTGTCTGGCACTGTCTGCTGCCGTTCCTCAGCCTGTCGTCATGCAGTTAAGTAGAGTAGTCTAAATGTACACACACATGCAGGCAGAGAGGGAAGACCAGTCTGTTGCTGTAGCTGGTTTCGCAGAGTCACTCACGCAAAGAAATGATTCAAATGAAAAGAGGAGACCGCCAAGGTCGTCGTGTTGCATACCCATCGATCCACGCACACACCAAGACATGAGATCATCCTCACCGAGTCACTCCTCGAGTTGCATGCCCACAAATGCACTCATGCATACCTCTCTCCATTCACCAATTCATCGACTCATGCGGCCGATCAGGACTGAATGCTTTCGCTCCTTTTCTTGCCATCACTCACTCCCTCACTCACTCACTCACTCACTCACTGAGTGCATCTCGGACCTTTCGATCAGACGACGGACAGCATTAGCGGACGGCCTCGCTCTAGGCCTCGCTGCATGGACGTGTCATCCCTCGGTCGCCTTCGAGACGTCTTCTTCCTTTCTCTTCTGTCTCTCAAAACACCTCATCGCCTTCGAGACGTCTTCTTCCTTTCTCTTCTGTCTCTCAAAACACCATCCATTCATCCAGCCGTCCTTCATGGTGCTTTCCCAGTCGTTTCTCAGCCGGGTAGAGAAAAAGGCAAGCAGGCAGGCAGGTACATAGGTCTCCCTCGGATTTCTCAGCAAAATCCACTGCTACTCCCTCCTTTGGCCCCCAGTTTTCCCTCGTCTCTCTCTCCCATGCAACAGCAAATACACGACACACACACACACACACAGAGAGATACAGACACACATATACAGAAACACACACAGACACACACACACGCACACACATATATACATAAACACACACAGACACACAGGCACACACACAGACACACACACACACACACGCACACGAGAGAGAGAGAGAGAGAGAGAGAGAGAGAGAGGGGAAGAAGCAAAGAGCACACGCTTGAATAGACAGATACAGGCATGAATGCAGACACAGAAACGCACGCAGAGACACATACACAGACAGAAGACACTGTAGAAGATTCGTTTCTTTTCCCGATCTACCTCGCTTCACGAACACAACACGGACGGAAAGAACTGAGACAGACAAGAACACAAACACACCAGCACGCACACACCAGAGAGAGAGCGTGAGTGTGTGAGAGAGAGAGGAAAAACCGAAGAGAGAGACGCACAGGTAGACATGGACGCAGATGCAGATACAAACGGGCAGACAGGCAGACCATATGCTGCTTTCTTCCCCGCCCTTCTCTTCATGCACAGAAAAGACAAAGAAAGAAAGAAGCCAAGGACAAAAGAACAACACGGCCACACACACACAACGTGGGCAGCAGGCCCGAAAGTGCAGAGTGAAGCGCCCCTTGCCTCTACACCTCCCGACCCCACGTAATCACTGAATTCGGCACAGGCACACACACACACACACTCACATGGAGGGGCAAGTCGCGGCGGGCG
>JAHBMJ010000794.1:0-15857 GCA_018398765.1 Chromera velia | reverse complement strand
GGGGGGGGGGGGGGGGACAGAAGGAGACCGAGAGAGAAATGGGCCAAGGGAGATATGAACAGAGAAAGAGAGCAGATATGCACAGGCCTCCCCATGCTGTCCTGTTCTCTCACCCCCTTAGTAACTCCCTCACTCATTATTAAGCTAATCTATTCCTTCACAGCACTTTGAGAATCTTCAGAGGAGGCGGAGGTCCCCCCCCTTCCTCCTCCTCTGTCCCCCCCAGGAGTCCCCCATTGCTCCCCAGAGACTCACCATTTCCTCTCAGACTCCCCTCCCCCATCTCTGCACTAACCCCCGGGGCCACCCAATCCTTTCGGGCCTCGAACGTCACTTCTACCTCCCCTCTGCGAGCAACAACAAACGCCACCCCTTTCTCGTAGTATGCCGGTTCATTGATGAAAAACGCAAACAAAGGCTCTTCAGGCTCGACGCTCGCGCCTGGGAGCAGACGGAGGTCTCTTGCTCTATGGAAGTGCCGAGCAGTGCCATCGAAGATCTCAAACGCCAGAGCCCCTTCACCTATCTCGGCGAAGTCTCTACCGTCCAGATCTGCATGGACAGTCCCTCTGAGGTCACCCATGGCGTCTCGGGGAAAGTCAACGAACCCAACCCTGCTGTAAATAGTCAGGGAGGCCTTGACGAGACGGCTCGAGGGTGCAGGCTGGGCCCTTTTGCCCAACGCCGTCTTCTCTCCTTCGGCACTCACTGACACCACCCCTGTGGAGATGGCAGTGACTGTGTGAGACTCTACAGTCTCTGTCTCTGCCTCTGACGTTGCCTGAGAGAGCCTCTGGTTGCGTCTGTCGAGATAGTCGAGTGCTTCTGTGATCAGATTGCGAGTGGTCAGGAATTGGCCTGCTCGCACGGAACCATGGGGACAGGGCCCCACCTCAAAGGTCATCCCTGAGCGGGCCACGGTGGGAAGGAATGGGTTCTCGTCACCCCCCGAGGGCCAGAAGGAGACGCGAACGCTGGGGTCAAGACTGCACAAATAGGCAGCGACCTCGAGAGCGAGGCCGTCTCCCTCTGCCATCAACAGAAGGGTACCCGTGTTGGAGACGGTCCCATGGAGATCAATGAGGAAGTCGGTGTTGGGAGAGGGGGAGTGTTTGGGGCCTAGCTCGGCATCCAGCTCAACAGCCCTCCTCATCTCTAGACTGACTCTCTTGTGCTCTCCCCTCTTAGCATCCCCATTGGTGACGGCCTCTTCCTCATCCAGAATCGCGGCCGTCTCCGCGAGTCTCGAGGTGACAAAGCACCTGTTCAGATCTTCCTCCACGTATCGTCTGTTCTCGTTGGCGGCTTCAGGGTTCGAGATGATCGCCTTCACCTCCAGTGTCTTCCTATGCAGCTGCGTGGTGCTGGTGCGCAACATGTACTTCACCAAGTGGAGGCCGTTCTGCATCCAAGACCGTGGCACGAAAGCAGTCTGATAAGAACTATGGACGGAAAAGGAGACGGCAACATCAAGTTGCAGCAGACTGACCAGTTCATTTCCGTGCGTTGCCCCAGCTATGACGCAAGTCTTGACAGCCTCTCGAGACGTGACATGTCTCGGACTCCAATCTGATGTCTCCATTTCACACTCCGGGGGGTTGGCCCAGGCTTGCAGCACGTCTGACGATCGATGTGTATATCAGAAATTAGTCAGGGGAGAATCGAGTCACTTATATACACCAAATACAAACTTGCACGGGATCTTCCCGCTTACTTCTGACAATCTGAAAGCGCGCTCAAGCTAAACAAGCACACGTGAAACCAACACCAAAACGTCGAGCTCAAGGAATGCGGCAGTTTCTTCAATTGACCCGCAGCTGAAACCTTCTCGTGACTCAAGAACGAAAGACTCGAGACGGCGGCGAGGCATGGCGGAAGAGGATCGATCAGCTGAATCTTGATGAATCTTACAGTGCATGCGCGCGCGCGCGTGCATGGCCCCCGCGCGCGAAAGCGAAGCGGGGGCCCCGCCTTTGCGGCGGGGGACGGTAAGACATGCAAAATTCACAGTATTATTCACTTTCGCAAAATAAATACACGAGGGTTCAGGTCCCATAGCTAGACAAAATGACCACCCTTTCCAGGTATTTCCGGGGCCGCATGTGGCAGATTTGCAATTTGCCTTTGGCTTTAATACATCGCTGTATAGTGGGCCGTCAGGGGTTACCCTAGTAAATTTCTACTCCTAGTATCTTCCAACACATTATTCGATATTATTCGAAACCTTTTTACCCTCATTTAGCCTTAGATTCACTTCATATGATGATGATTGTACCACGGAGGCATAAACCTGTATCACCTTTTGTGGCAGATTTACAATTAAGGTTGGTCATTTTGCTTATGGGACCTGAACCCTCGCGTATTCTCATTATTCGATTTACTTATGAAAATAAAAGTTTATTTTGCACTCTCGTTTTTTTGGCAATACGCAAAATAAAAAACAATATTAAAAATTTTTAGCCACTTAATAATTTTAACTAAAACACCTGCAAAAACATGCAATACTACACTTTGTATACAATTACAGGCTACACAGTATACATACAAACTATACTTCTAGCTCTACCTAGAGCTCTACTTCTCATTACTTCTCATATATCCATATTAATCCATATTAAACCTAGCACAACCTTTTCAGGTTATTCGTTCTTGATTTATTATAGTGGATGCTAGAGTGGATGTACTGTCATGTGGAAACTCTGAGTTTAAAAATGTTTGGAACACTGTCTTTATACTATCTTATACCTATATCAATCATACAGTTTATTCTTATTTTTTTCCTCTGAAAAAATGATTTCATTGCTATCATATGATATATAAGAATTAGTTATGTGTCAATAAAATTGAATAAATTGTTCTGCTATTTACTCATAAACTTTTAAAGATGCATCCATGAAGGCGCACGAAGGAACGGTACCTCAAGGGAAGGAGAGACAAACCGCTTTTCGAAAAAATAAATAAATCAACAGACCATTACGTATCCAAACCATGCTTCTCACCGACACCCCTGCATGCACGTCACCCGCAGGTGACCTACCGACATTACCCTCTTTTCCTCCCCCCCTCCCTCCCTCCTTCCGTCCGTCCCTCCCTCCGTCCGTCCCTCCCTCCGTCCGTCCCTCTCTCTCTCTCTCTCTCTCTCTTGTCACTGTCCCTTCGAAGAATCTGGCTGACTAACGAAAAACCTGACCTCCCTTATGTCCATAGTGAAGGAAAGAACGGAAACGCATCGATCACTTTACAGCCTCGTGCCCCCTCAGGCCACCAGTCGACGCACACAGACACACACAAAGGGAATTAAACGACACAGATGCACGATCAGATCAGCGTCTTTCTCTCAAAAGAGAGACGATTCTTTCCTTTCGGCCTTCATTCTTTACTTTCCTCCGCAAGGTGTCCCTCCACACACTTGTCCTTCTCTTCATCGCCAAAACACAGATGATCAGAACAGCACACCATAAAAGAAACAGAAAGAGAAAGAGAGAGAAAGGAACAGCACAGAAGGCTCCTGACCAAGAAGACTCACTCGAGGACGGAGCAGAGGAGAGACGGAAGGAAAAACAGATAATACAAGAAAAGGAAGGAAGAAAAAAAGACAGTGCCCACCCAAAAATCCCCTCCCGACAGTTTCGATTCGACCCGCTTCGATTTTACTTCTCCGGAAATTCACTCACACGCTCATGCCCGTGGCGCCTCATGCGTCTCTCTCGACCTGTCTGTCTCTCTCTTCTATTGATCTCAGATGATTTTTTCCCCCTTCCCTGTCAATTCAGTCTGGCTGCACAGGAGGGAAGTATCGAGAACAGCAGAGAAGGAAAGGGAAACGAAAGCGTCCCCTCAGTACACCACTGGAATCCCTAGAGCACACATCAGAAAGAACAGCCAAACAGGCAGCCAGGCAGACAGTCAACCACACCGGCAGGCAGGGAGGGAACAGAAAAGAAAGGGACAACGACTCATGCAAGAAATTAAAATCGCGAGGAAGAGAGACCGAAAAAAGAAGGAAACAAATGAAAGAGAGCAGACCCGTCACCAGTTCAGAAAAGAAAAGGAAAGAAAAAGAAAAAGAAACAATGAAAGAATAGAGGCGAAGGGAGACGAGAGAAGCAGAAAGACATACGTACGCTCATACATTCGTGCACTCGTCTAGATCTACAATTTACCCGCATCGATCCACACACAGGCTTTCTTTTCTGCGTCCCCCTGCTATCAAGGCACCTCGATCGCTGTTTCTCTGACTACCTGCCTGCGTGTCCTTACCTATTTGAATGCCCCCCCCTTTTCGAATCGAGGACACCCTCCCTTGAGAGATCTAGAATACATACACACACACAGACACACACACACACACACACACACATACACACACACACACACAGCGCCCCTTCAGGGTTTTTTTCTCCTGCCCCTCCCTCTTTGCCCATCCGACCTCTGCTCGCTCATGCACCATCTCCCCAGACAAAACAGACACACAAACCGGAGGGTGTCCAGAACGAACAACAAAGTCACGAAAGACAAGAAGGACACCATAGAAGTCCTGACGCAAAAGAAAGTGGTAGCGAAAACAGGGAGCAGGGAAGGGAGGAAGAACAAAAAAGAGACAGGAACAACAGATGACCGAAACAAAACGCATGGTCAATGAAAAAGAAAGAGGCACGGCACCCATAACAAGAGACCACAGTGACTCTGGTCTGAAACACACATCCAAACGCACATGCAGCCAGCTAGGCGAAGAAAATCAACCACACGTACGGCCCCCGTACTCAACTTGAAGCCGTACTAGCCTTCTCTGCATCAATTTTATACTGCAACCCGTGCGGGAACGCAGAGAGGAACGGGTAACCCTACCCCCGCCTGCTCTGAGCTCTCCATTGTCTCCCGCCCACCCATCCCGCCCTCTTGCCATCACCTCCACTTCAGCAGCTTCCCGTTTCTCTGGGCGGCTGCTTGCAGAGAGGCAACGGCAGATGCGAACTCTCTCTGCTCTCTGACTCCCAGCTCCTCCCCTTCCACTCTGTTCTGCGATTTCAAACTCAAGTCTCTAAGTTTCGGTAGTGATTGGGGGCTCAGAGCCTCGAGAAAGGCCGAAAGACCCTTAATGCTGATTCGGTTATTATCTAGGTCAATTTTCTCCAGCTCTCTGCACTCATGGGCAGACAAAACCTCACCCAGCCTCCTTAGCCTAGCATCGTCAAGCCCGCAGCTAGAGAGGTCGAGATGTTTCAATTGCGAGAGTTTGCCCCCAGACGCCCTCCCCCCATTTGCGGCAAGAGAGGCAAGCGCCTCCTCACTCAGACGTCCGCGGGATAGATTCAGACAGTACACAAATGACGGCAGGCCGATCTCACTCTCTCCGATCGCTCTGATCAGTTCGTCTAGGTTGACGTCGGTTTGGTCGAGGGTGAAGTCGACTTTAGAATTTTCTCCAGCTTTCGCGAAACCAGGAGGCCACCCCCCCGCCCTCAGTGCCTCTCCCAGATCACCCACCCCCGTCTCATCAAGGCCCAAAAAATAAACCCCCAAGGTCTCCAAAGAGGGAAGCTTACCGGAGGCGAGGGCGACTGACAAAGGACCCCCGACAGAGTCTGCACTCGTTTCAGAAAGATCCAAAAACCTTAATTTCGGCATCCCCCTCTCACTCTGCGCAATGTTTCTCATGAATCCTTCCCATGACTCTTTTTCAATACCTTTGTTTGAGTTCAGATTAAGCGAGGCGACACCGACAAGCCCCCCCTCCCTCACTGCATGACCCAACCCCCTGAGACCTTCATCGGTCAGACGCGAGTTTGACAAATCAATGACCGAAAGTTTGGGCAGCTTTCCAGACATCAGAGTTCCCCCCAATGATACCCCTCCTTCTCCTGCTCTTGTACAAGACAAACGAATTTTTTCCAAAAATGGCAACCCCTCCTCACTCTCCACCACTGACCCCATCAGGGCTTCCATCCCTTCAGAACCAAACCATTCGTCATCCGACTTCGAATCCCCTACCAGCTCTAGCACCCGCAGACCGGATATATTCCCAACTCTGACTGCTTCCGCAAATCGGGTGATGTCTGCGTTTGTCAAGGGGGAGGCCTGCCATGCGTTGTATGCTGTCCAGTCGTCGGAGCCCTGCCATACGAATTCAGAAAGCATGGGGAGTTTTGTGTGACTGAGGGAAGAGAATAACACGGACTTTCCTTCCTCAATATTCTCCTCCTCCTCCTCCTCCTCCTTGCCAACTGAACGGGCAGTCTCGACCCCCAGCTTTCGAACGCAGCAAAAATTCCCCCTTTCAATCGCCTCCCCAACCAACCTAAGCCCCGGGTTTGCAGTATCAACACCCAAAAGCAGATGCAAGTCAAGCATCTCATACTTTGGCCCCTTACCTGCATTCTTCATCTCTTCAAGGAACGGCGTCACTTGATCGGGAGAGATTCGGAGGCTTAGTGTGCGAATAGACGAGTATCTGCACGCACCGAGTGCCCTCACTTCCTCTTCGTTCAGACGCGGATGTAATAAGCAGACACCCCGCACACACAGGTCGGGTGGGCACTCGGGAGCGCTCAGAGCGCCAAGGAATGCCTCCAAGGTTTTGAATTCCTTTCGACTGGCCTGATCCGCTGAGCATCGCATCGTTCACTCTCAGCTCCCTCAGACGAGGGACCCCCCCTACCCGAAGAGCCCCTCCCAAATCACCCAGAAACCCACCAACAAAATTATTTCCCCCCAAGTCTAGCACCTCCAAATTTGGGAGGTCCCTCCTTGCCATCGACTCTGTCAGAGGCTTCACCGACTTATCCGTTAGCCCGCACTCTCGCGCCAGAAACTCGCGGAGAGACGGCAGAGAACTCACACACAGAACCGAACAGAGCCCCTCCATCTCCTCCACCCCCCTGATTGCATTCCCGGAAAGATTCAAAGTCTCCACTCTCATAGACTTCTCCCTCATAGCCTCGCACAATGTCTCCAGTCCCTCTTTCTTGAGGCCAGTCGCCTCGAGGTCAAGCACACGGAGGGAGGCAGCATTTCCCTCTTTGACCCCCCCTGCCACTGCTCGGATTCCCTCAGAGCCCAGAGGGTTGCCTGAACGCACCGGCCGCACAACAGATCGATCACAAAAAAAAAAAAAAGAGATCGTCGACCCAGGACCATCCATCGATCAGGCCAGGATACGCAATGAAATGCAATGCTGGTTGCATGGGTATGTCGGATCATGGAGAAGAAACGAAATTACATTTCATGCAGTGAAAGAAGTCGCTCCACCCGATCCATCTACGGAGAAGAGATGAAAGAGCGAGCAAAAGAAAGATGTATCACGAGGGAATTGCGAGATGATGGAGGTCGAGTGACTGAGACGAAAGCCCCTTTCTGAACAAACCCTCCATCTATCCAAAGATTGAAGTAGGAGCAGCTAAGAGAGCATGGGAGCATTTTCATGTGAGAGATTCTCCTTCATGATAAATTCACTCGATCCCTGAATGTCTCTGTTTATCAATTTATGCTTGCCCTCATTTTGTCCGGGTGCCTGTACATTTGCCTGCTTACTCGCTTGTCTGCTCATCCCTATGTTTTCTTATTTTTCCAGCTGCGTGAAAGCCTCTTCGATTCTTTTTTGAACTCGACGTCTCCCTCTTGCCGCCCCTCTATCTGACTCTGTTATTACCTCACGGACTCTTTCAAAGCACGTTCCATTCAAAAAGTTTTTTTTTCCTCTCTCTCTCGCTCCCTCCCTCCTTTTTTCTCCCACCCCACTGCATTTTGATGCTTTACAGTCCATTCCATTTGTGTGCAGATAAACACTCAAGAGGATGCGGATCTCAACTTCTAACTGCCCTACTGACCCCTCTCCCACCTAGGTCCACTTTTTCGCTTCATGACTTTGATGAATGAATGGACATGCATGTGACTGACTGACCCTTTAGGCAGAGGTGTTCCAAAGAAGGCAAAAGGAGCGGCAAGACCTGAGAGGCCTCCTCGGGTCCCATGGAGTTCTCTGCATGCAGATTCGATCGATCCTTCCATACATGGTCGTGCATTGTTATTTTATTAATTGTGGGGGGAGAGAGATGCACTCACACAGAAGGTGGAGCCATAGATCGACGCCGTCATGCTCATGCACGAAACGGACAACGAATGGAGTGCCTCCCTCATCCATGCAAACTGAAAGCTCATCCTTCTCCTCGTGGCGGGAGAGCAAAGCTCCAAAGCTCCCCTTCCCTCCCTTGTTTACCGCTTCAATCTTGCCCAACCCACCTGCAAATGTGAAGCTCTTGAGTCGGGGGGCCTCCGTTTTCCCTTCTCTCCCAGCTGCCACTCGTTTCAAGAAGTTGAGAAGAAGAGGAAGGGCACGTCCCCTGACGGCCCGGGAGTCTGCACACAGGGCCGGTCGGTCAAAAGTTTTGATGTACATAAGTGACTCTCTCTACCTACAGGCACTACAAAGCAAAAGAACACATACTCCTCTCATGAATCCTATGCGAATCACAATTCTGGGTGTTTAGGGACGCATGCACAAAGCTGTTCGTGTGCGTGCGTATGCATAGTGCAATTCCCCTGGCTGCTTGATTGGCAATGACGAAGAGACGCTCCACGCACACAACCAGAAAGAAGGTCGGAACAAAACCGTGGCAAGATGACAAGAACACAGAGCGCAGACAGATGGTGACGTAGCTGAGAAGAAAACAGAGACTCCTTCACTCTTACTCACCCAATTTGATCTCCTCAACGGAGGAAGGGAGGGCGTTCAAAAGGATATAGATTTCCTCTGGGGACAAGCCGCGCACGCCTGCAAAGAGAAACGAGAGGAGAGGGAAGGTGACTGGATGAAGGCAGGAAGAGAAGAAAAAAAAAACGAATGGAAAACGAAGGGTTCAATGAAACAGAAAAATAATTCAGGGCAGTCTTGTCCTTCCGCTTCCGCCCGACCGAATTTGCAAAACTGTTCGCTGCACAAACAGCCCGTCTTTTGCTTTGTCAGGACAGGGTAGACGTTTGTGCCACTTCATCAAAAAGTCGAAGGAGGGCGGTGATGCGTGTGAACAGACAGGCGCCCGTCAAGTCATTTGTGACGCGCAATTTTCTCTTCCCCCCAAAGAGAAATGACAGACTCTTTCTTTCCGCCCGTCCCACAGTGCTGCACTTGTCATCAGATTCTCACCTGAGAGGTCGAGGCCGCGAGGAAATTCGAAGGGGATCCCCTTGACTTCGTTTCGTTCCTGCACACAGTGGGAGTGGAAGAATGAAGAAGATTTACATCAGGGCCTCCTCACTCTCGTCTTTTGCTGGGTCGGTCGTATCGATTCTGAAAAATTGCAACTCAGAGAAAGGCGTTGGAACAGATGGAGAGAGTGTGCTGATACTAAGAAGGGAGGTGCCGGTCTCAAGCGCTCAGGGGGAAGCGGTCTGTTTGCAAGGGTAATTCGGCTCAATTCCAATTTCAAGTGTGTGCCCACCAAGAGACTGAATGACCGACTGACGGACTTCAGTCTTCAGGAACGCACTCAGCCAGGCAAGCCCGAAGGATTCCCTCCGCGTCGCCAAGTCAGAGAGCGACTGCGAGACAGACAGAGGGAACAGGAGGGGGGAAGGGGGGGAAGAACGACAGAGAGAGGTTGTGAGTCCTCATGGGGAACGAGAAGGAAGAAAAGGAGACAACGCGCCTGGGGACCACATAGGCTGATAAGAACGAAAGACAAGCGAGGAGAGAGCAGGCACCGTCCTACGTCAATTTGTGTAGCGGTACTTCTGGATCAGTCAAGTCAGTAGGAAAGAGAGATCGGGTTTTCGACAATCGCCCTCTTCTCCCTTTCTGTGCAAAGACCTCGACACCGAAAAAGAAACAGAATAGATAAAAGATGCCTCCTGGCGACAGGCTAACCTGAGGATTCAGCTTCATCCGATGCATGAAGAAATTCAGGCTCTCGTCTCTCAAATCCACACTTGCCGTCTCCTCCGTGCCCGTCTCCGAGTTTCCTCTTCTCTTCGGATTTTCCGCACCAATCGCCCCGGAAAGAGTAGAATTTCGTGCTCCCTCAATCATTATTGCACACTTTTATATAGATGATCGCGGACAGATTGAACGAAACTCGATGTCCCTCACAGAGCAGCTACAATTTCCCCTGTTCCAGAAAAGACAGTACAGGATTCATCAAGGAAGCTTCGAAAGTGCCAAGTAGGCTCAAGCGCGGCTCGTGCTACGAGTCCTGTGCACTCTGTCATCGATCCCTGAATCTGCTTGTGATGGACAGTAACAATATTGATACCTCTCTCTGAGTCTCTCATGCAGATTTCTGAGAAAGACAGGCATGCTACACCGAACGAAGTTTTGCGGCTATTTTAACAACTGAAATGCTCCCATGCAGCTAGGGAGCATGCATGCCGTGGCCCCCAAAAGTTCATGAACTATTGAAAAAGTTCAATTTTGTTGGCCGGCTCCGCCGGCGGCCACGGTATCTGACGCGGGTTGACGTCCGTTGGCCGGCTCCGCCGGCTGCCACGGCAGGGGCCGGCCGGCTGGGGACGCAAATTAACTCTCCATTTTTTTGTGGGTACTTGAGCATTGGGGGGTACCACTTTAACATACCGTCGGCCGGGGGCCACGGCAATGCAAAAATTTTGGCATGCATGCAACTGACCGTGTCCAGATATTACCAGATATTCAGTATGAACACAAGGAACAGAAAAGGAAAGGAAAAGCGGGAGAAGGGGAGATCAGTGGAGGAAGTGTTGATCAGTCTCTATTTTTGTATCCCACCTTCACTTCGAATCGATAGATCACCCGAATACATCCAGCAAGGCAGGGAGTGATTAAGAGTGTGAGGTCCTAGGCATGCAGGGACCTTAGCACATCTCACAGGAAGGAATTTTTATAGCAGTTCTAGGGGATAAGAAATAAGCCGCAGTAAAAGTAATCAATGAGCAGTGTTCCTAGATTCAGAACAGACGGGACGAACCGGAACTTTTTGACAGACTAAGCTAGATCCGCCTATTATACATGGGGATGCGGCATGCATAACAAAAACCTCAATCAAAGTTTTAGGGATAGACATAAGGACCACACAGGGTGCCTATGTAAAGATGATTGAGGGTTTTTTCATGCATGCCGCATCCCCATATATGAGAGGCGGATCTAACCTAGTTCGTTAGTAGAGTAATTAGGATTGATGGAAATTTTGATTGAGGGTTTTTTCATGCATGCCGCGTTCATATATGGAGATGATTGAGGTTTTTGTTATGCATGCCGCGTCCCCGTGTATGAGGGGTGGATCTAGCTTAGTCTGTCAAAAGGTTCCGGTTCGTCCCGTCTGTTCTGAATCTAGGAACACTGCTCATTGATCACTTTTACTGCGGCTTATTTCTTAAGCGGCGGTAGAGTAGAACTTGGAGAACAATGAAAAGAGGGGAGAGGCAGGGCAAAAACTTTCTAAAAGTTTGTCCCTTTAGCAAAGGCTACCCTTTGACGGCAGAGAACAACTTCAAAGAGACCCCCCCCATTAATTTGCCCCTCATTTTCTCAACCTTCTTTTCTTCCTTTCCTTTTATGCGCTTGCCCCCCCTTTTTTTTCCAATATGGGGATTGATGGAAATACGAACCAAACCTATGCATACCGGACCGATACACGCCCGATTGATGATTGAGGGTTTTTTCATGACTTGATTGAGGGTTTTTTCGATAAAAGACTAATCGGAGACGGCTGCAGCGCTAGGGCATTGAATTCAGATGAAGCAAACGCATAGCAAACACTGCATAGTGGCAGATAGTCTCAGTGTGACACTTGAACTTCAACCTTTGCATTCAATCCATTCTGTGTACTGCGAGGATCGACAGTGAGTATGCGCAGATGAACCGTGCTGCCGTCATGTCGCTCCTTGACTTCTGTTCACAAGCAACCCAGTACTTACGCACCGCTCTGTGGATGCCTCAGAGAGAGCGGAAAGAGGTGCAGGTCTAGTTGTCTTCTCTGGTGACTTCAGCGTTCGGTCTCTTCCTGTTCTTCTAAATTTTTCTTTCTATCCAGAGGGTGTTTGACAAGGGAGCGCCGACTACCACGAAGACGTCGTCGGAATGCCAAAGCGAAGGCGAAATACAAAGAATGACGAGAACGCACCCAAGAAAGAGCGCGACACCACCGAGAAGGTGAAGTGGAAGCTCCCGCTTTATGGTAGGTGCACGGTGCACCATGAGCCGTCTGTTTTGGAAATGAAATTCTTGTGCTTTGCGAAACACAGATGTGCAGTCGGCCTGGAAAGTGTTCCAGTTTCTTTTTATTCTCGACCCGATGGTTTCAGTTCGTTCAACAGACGGATCAAGCGATGCCCCCGTCTCTTTTCTCCTTAGAGATCTTTTTCACTCGACCGACCAAAAAAGGCTAACACCAGGCGCCACGACTTCAACCTCCTCCAGTCTACTGCTCAGGCGCTTGGTGCTCATTCGGAAGAATTCACCGACGGCTCAGAGACTTTATTCTTCTTCACGAAAAAAAAGGCGACAGAAAAGATCTGAACGTCAAGAAGGTTTCTGAGAGCGAGACCCCCTTTCGTCTGTGCCTGTGTGTTCTGTCTGGAGGGCGTGTGCGTTTCTATGCCGGTGTCAATTTTTTTTGTTTGTGCGCCAGACAAGTTCCATCCATACTGATGGAATCAATGAATCACCGCAGATTGGCCGAGAGGACCCCCTTCGCTCTCTATCGTGATGAGGGGCGAGAATCTGGCACTGTCAGAGGACAGACAGACGGTCTACGGCTGGCTGGTGGGTTTCGGTCAGGGTTGGGCATTTTTTTCTCGTGAATTTCTCGCTTGCCTGGCTTCACCTTGGCTCTTTCCCTCTTTCGTGCGCTCGGCTCATTGAGTCAACAGGCCGCAGTTGTTCATCTCCCTTGTCTTTCCTTGGACAAAGCGGGTTGTTCGTTTGTGTCTTTCTCGAGCGGCTCAATCGACTGTTGCTCTTTTTTTTTTTGCGATTTCTGCACCCGAGTGGCACCTCTCAAACCAATCATGACAATGAAACGACGTACCGCCGCTTTGGCCTCTCGGCTTTCTGTCTGTCCTTTCGGTGAGTATGCAGCCTTTTGAGTTTTTGTTTTGCTGGGAAGCGCTTTGGGCTGCGTGCATGTCAAAGTCCATCGTTGCGGATGCGGGCGTGTTTGAACGAATCCATTCATCCTGACATGATCGATCGATTGCAGGGATGGAGCACCATCCTGGCCACTCAAGGACATGAGAAGGGGAAATGGTCGGTCCATCGGTCGGGCTCCTCTCCTCTCCTCATGCCTCGTGGTTGCCTCCGCATACGTACTCGCTCGATTGTTCGTCTCTATCGATCTGCCTGCCTGCCTGTCTGTCTGAAGCCGGGCATCTCTGAGAAAAGAGTCTCGCACCCAGATTTGGAGGCTGTGGGAAGGAAGGGATGAGGAAAGGGAAGAAGGGGTGGAGGAATCAGTGATGGAGGAGCAAGATGAGAACACGCGAGAAAAGGAATTGGTGCTTTCGCAAATTCACATTTTCTTTTTTGATCCCTTTTCCTGACTGGGTGCCCTGAATTGCCTGACGGGGGGTGCAGGTACTACGAGGTGGAGGTGCTTCCCTCCGTCATGCTGCCACCCGGAAACGAGCCAGCGTATACCTGTTGGCCCTACATACAGGAACCCCACATCCGGTCTGTCTGTCTGTCTGGCTGGCTGGCTGGCTGGCTGTCTGAAGAAAAGGAGGGAGAAGAAGAAACATATAGTCTGTCTGTCTGTCTGCAGAGGCGTGCGTGTGTGTGTGTGGGGGGGGGGGTTCTTGTTCTTGCTCCTTTCCTTCTTTCCCTTGTTTCGTTTTTGTTTCTTACTCGATGAATGTGTGAGAGCTTTGCTGCGTCTCCTTCGTGTGGGAATTGAATTACGTGTTTCATTCCGTGGAGCGGTTGACAAAAAGCGAACAGAAGGTCTGCCGGACAGGCAGGCACACACCCACGCACCGAGAGAGAGAGAGAGAGAGAGAGAGAGAGAGAGAGAGAGAGGAAAAGTCGTGGGTTGCAGACGAAAAGGGACCGAATCGCAGACAAATTTGTGGCGTACGCTGCTGCAACCCTTTATTGTCAGAGTCTGGCGTAAAGTGCCCACTCACTCACCCCAACTTGATTTATTTCTCTTAATTCTCGCATTTCTTCCTTCCTCGACATGCATGGGCTTGCTGCCTCCGAAGAGAGTGCATGGGTGCGAAGAGCAGTGCCACACCCATGCATGCATGCGGAGCCTTTTAGTTGGGATGGGCGCCCTGCCTGCCAAGTTTGTTTCCCGTCTTACTGCTTTCAACGTCCGAAGCTCTGTGTTTCCTTCCTTCCGAATCGCCTCATCCATGAATGATCGAACGAGTCTTCTTTCTGTTCGTCTGATTGCTTGCTTGCAGGGTCGGGTGGTCGTGCAGATATGCAGATTTCGGCAACGCTCTTGGATTCGCACCTCACAGTATGTCATTCGGCCTGAATGCATGAACGTATTAATATGTCATGTGCTTCTGTTGCTCTAGAAACACCACGTTCAAATGAATGAATGCACACGTGTAGTTTTCTTCTCCTTGCCTGACCTTTCGCTCCTTCCACTGACAGGAACCGCCCACGCAGTTCTTTCCTACCTCTTTTGGGACTGTTTCGCAGACAGGAGAGAGCTCTATACGTACATCGTTTGGGCAAGCAAGCCATCTTTCTTTGCTTTTTGTTGTTTCTTCCCCCTTCTTCTCCTGCCCGCGTGCCTGCCTGTCCCCTTCCCTCTCTGCATGCGTCTCTTGGAAGATTCTGGCCCTCACCCTCGCTACCCCTTCATGCGTCTGACGAAGCCAGCTTCCTTGACTTAGAGTTCCCACACTATGGTCTCTCTTCGGTGACCTTGCCAATGTGTCTGTTTGAGCCCTTCTAAGCATCCTTCTGCGTGCACTACATGCTTGCGGTTCCATGGCTGATTTTTCTAGGTGTGCGCCCCTCAACCAACAGTAACTCTGGCGGTTCGAACAGATGCACGCATGCCCATACACAGTTTGGTTGGTGAGTTTGGTGTTGTGGACACTCATTCCTTTTTTTCGTTCTTCGTTGTCTCCTCTGCAGGTGTGGGGGTGCGGGACGTGGATGGGAGCTGCGTCTCGGGAGCCGATCGCACGCCCTTCCTTGGAGTGCCCTTCGGTCGGTCCGTGGATTGGTTTTTCTTTCTTTCTTTCTGTTTGGGTCAGGGAGTGGATGGTTGGAATGTGAACCGGCTGATGCGATTTTCTCTCCTCGGCCGGATACACAGACAACTGAGAAGAGAGGCACATGAAGCTGCACCTTCACGCACTCGCGTCTGTGTGTGGAGAGAGAGAGAGAGCGGAAGAGGAAGATGCGGGCAGAAATAGAGAGAAGCACTTAATTTCTCTGCCCCTTTTTGTCCCAAACTTCGTGTGTCTCCGTCCAAAGAAATGCGGGAGAGAAGGAAGTCTTCCCTTTCCGCCAACCCCCCAACCCGCGGCTCTCTCTCTCTCTCTCATTCTTTCTCTTTCTCTCCCTCCCTTTCTCTCTCTCTCTCTCTCTCTCTCTCTCTCTCGCTCCCTGTCTCGCTCTCTCTCTCTCTCTCTCTCTCTCTCTTTTCTCTCTCTCTTCTCTCTCTTCTCTCTCTCTCTCTCTCTCTCTCTCTCTCTCCCTCTCTCTCTCTCTCTCCCTCTCCCTCTCCCTCTCCGTGTGTGTGTGTGTGTGTGTGTGTGTGTGTCCTCTGTCTGTCTGTTCCTCTGTGTGTGTATGTATATATTTATATATGCTCGTCTCTCCGTTATTGTGAGCCTGCATGCAGGGCCTGGCGACTTGATGCGTTGTTGGATCAATCTCCCTCGTCCCGTCTACAAGACTCAGAAGGAAAATGCCGCCCCCC
>JAHBMJ010000793.1:28644-39917 GCA_018398765.1 Chromera velia | reverse complement strand
AAAAAAGTGATCAATCGCTGTTGTTTCTTCTCCTGTTTTAAAAAAGGTGCACGGGCCCGGAAAGGAGATATCAAGACCCAGCTTCTCACATATCAAGGACAGGCCGTGGAGAGGAATTAAGTTAGAGCGTTCACAAAGACGGATCAGCCAATTCCCTTGCTCGTCAGGTTGACTGCCATGGCTGCAGGCTGACAATCGAGAGGGCTTACAAGCATCAACTTCGTTCTCTTCTCTGCTTTCATCAGTGGGACATAGCATTCTTTCCCAAGTCAGCCTTTCCGGCACCCGAGTCCCCATGTATATCTCACTTCCCCGCGCGCAAAGCGCGCGCGTTTTCACTTTTTCCTCGAGGGGCATGCATGCATGTATATATTCTCTCGCCTATATATATCGGTCTGAAAAGGTCTGCAGCACATGCATGCATATATATTTAGGTGCAAATCAATCGATCCATTGCTCATTGTACGTGTGGTCTGCAAGATGATGCTTGATTGTCTTCGGTACCGAAGCAGATTCACGTTCATCTCTAAACATTGAGTCACGTCTGGTACCACAAGCAAAGCGCGAGTCGGATGTCCAAGACTTTCTTCAGACGAACAGAAAAGCAGACTGCAAGATGATGCGAGCGGCCCTTTAGGGTCCTGTGTGAACAGCAGAACACAGAGCAGGAACAACCGTGAAAGTGAAATAACCAGGGAGGCTGCTTCGTGCTCCAAGAGAACGGGGCGGCGTCGAGGGAGTTTGTATCACTCGCCCTGGTATATATTTCCTGCCCGTTTCTTTACACTGTCTACCACTGTCACAGAAACCGGATAAGAAGACAGAAAACGAAGGACGCCGCACACAGACAGTCCAAGCAAGACCTGAAGAAGAAAGATGAAGAAGTGGTCTGTCTTTGTCGTCCTTTGCCATGCCCTGCTGGTAGATGTGATCTCCGGGGCAGGGGCACCACTTGAACCAGACTTCCGACCGCCTCCCGGCAACCTGGCAAATTTTGCTGCTGAGGACGGTCCGGCTGCAGACGCGTTGACGGACGGATCAGTGGACGAAAGCCTGCGGGACCTCTCCAGTGTCATGTCTGATGCAATGGTGAGTCGGTCGAGTGAGGTGCAAGACTGGTGCTGTGTGTCCTGCAATCTTCCCCTCTGCCAGTTTCTGATTCGCAGAGTGACTAACTGACCGACTGACTGACTCACTGATGGACTGTGACTAACTGACCCACTGCTTCACTGACACACTGACTTACTAACTTGCTGACTGATTGTAGGAACGGCTGTCTGGCATGTTGCATGGCAGAGGGGCAAATGCGTCTGTGATGCGTCAGCATGTGCAAAAGCATCCGTGGTCACTCACTACGTGTGACTGTGTCGAATCGAGGTGACAACTCTGAGTGGGCCGGCTTCTCTCCGACCCCCACCCCCCTCCCTCTTTGTCTGTCTTTCTGTCTGTCTGTCTGTCTTTCTTGTTTGGTGTCCCCGGTTCTCTCTGTGTGTCTATCTCTGCGTTTTTGTCGACCGCTCCCTTTCTGTGTGTGTGTGTATGTGTGTGTGTGTGTATCTGTACATCTGTCTGTGTGTATTTTCCCGTCAGTCGGATGACATGTCCGAGTTCCGAGGGTTCTTCATCAAGGAAGCAGACGTGATAATCTCCAAACTCAGCAAGGTGCTCCGCAAAGGAATCTCCACAGGGAGCTACATCCAATACAAAATGGTGGACGTGAGTCGGTCGGCATCTTTGGTGATTCATATATTGAGGCAGTGTGTGATTGGGTTGCTACTTGGACGCATCGAGGCTTCTGTCTCCCATTTTGTTTCTTTGCGAGTTGTGAGTTTCTCTCAGCAGCGATCTCATCTCAGTTTCTTGTTCTTGGAGAGACCGAGCCGTAGCTTCTATCCTCTCATTTCCTCGCCTCTGTTCTCTCCTCCTCTCCTCCTCTCCTCTTCTCTTTTCTCTCGACTGCTCTGCTACTTTCCTCTGCTCTGCTCTGCTCTGCTCTGCTCTGTCTCTCTGTCTCTCTGTCTCTCTGTCTCTGTCTCTCTCTCTCTCTCTCTCTCTCTCTCTCTCTCTCTCTCTCTCCCTCTCTCTCTCTCCCTCCCTCTCTCTCTCTCTCTCTCTCTCTCTCTGTGTGTGTGTGTGTGTGTGTGTGTGTGTGTTTCCCTTCCGTGATTTCTTTTCCCGCCACATTTCTTCCCCAAATGCGTGCATGCATGCCTTAAAGGCGATGCCGCTTGGGAATTTTCTTACGGGAGGCTTAGCACATCCTTACTTCTCTATCACTTGGATGATCGTATATTTTCCTTCTATGCATGCACCCAATCTATCTTCCCTGCATGCATGCACCTGTTTGTGCAGAAATGCAAGTTGCTGTACGCAGCTGTGCAAGAGAGCAACTACATGTTCCAGGACGATGTGGGGGGGTTCTCGGATGGATTCAAGGTCGGATAGGGAGGGACACGGATCGATCTTTTGATTCAAGATTGTCAAAGCTTTTGGATAGGAATGACTTCATCGGGAGGGAAGAGGGTGGGGCAGCCAAGAAGAAGAAGAAAAAGAAGAAGAAGAAGAAGAAATCCAGATGGGAAGGGTGACTTTTCGTCACGCAGGGTAAAGGGAAGTGGAATAGTGAGTGCTCTTTGGTTGAAGCAAGCAGGCCTTCAAATCAAACCGAAAGCGGCGAACATTCTGTTTTCGGCCTACTTTTCCGACTCATGCGATTGAATCATTCCAAGGGGATCTTTGAGGATGTCCACCGGATGGGTTTCAATTGTGAAACGAGAGACGCGCAATCCGGTCGTATGAAATTTTCGGAAGGCAGCGACACGTCATTCCTGAGCATTTTTGAAAGCATATGTGTGTGGCTCTATCTACCTGACTGTCTGTTTGCATGCACTCATGCTCGTGCGTCTGCAGCAAGACCACAAGGCAATGAACGAGTACCTCGATCTTCTGATCGTCAGTCGTTTCCTTTCTCCTTTCAGACAGCAGAGGGAGTTGCTGTGTCAACTCACGTTCACTTTCCGGGAGTGAAAAAATATGCAAACCCATGTTTCCTCAAGTCTGTCGACGCGTTTGATTGCACGAGGCTTGCAAATCTGTTTCTGGTCTTTCTCGATCTCTTTCACTGCATACATGGTCACCTATCTGTCTATCTCACCGTCCTCTCCCTCTCTTTGCCACGTAAGCAAATTCTTTCTACCTCACCTTCACTCTGTTATTATTTATCTGCATTTGCTTTTGTTCTTCTCCTTTGATATGCAGAAAATAGAACAGGAACGACTGAAGAAGAATCTCCAATTTCTCGAGAACCTTGTACAGGACTACAAGAGATGGCTCGTCAGTCTGGTTGTTTCAATCCCTTCCTACCTTCCTTCTTTCCTTCATTCCTCCTTTCCTCGCTTCCCCCCTCCCCCCCTTCCTCCCTTCCTTCCGTCCCTTCGTTCTTTCCCGCTTAAGCTCTCTTTTCTTCCTTGTCTCTGTTTCACCATCCATTTTCCTCACTAAGTGCCTCCTTCGCCCCGCACGATAGTCACCGTGTTTTTGAAGCCCTCAGTGATGATCGACTTGGAATCAGACTGCTGCAGTCTCTCTAAGACAGACATGACACTCTTGCGTTGGCCATCTTGCAATCTTGCTTTCTTCGTTTTTTTTTCTCCTCCTTTTCTGAAATCACTTGATCAGACGGTGATCTCTGGGAACGAAGCGACGACGGTAGACCCGATCGAGAACCACGAGGAGTTCCTCAGACTCGCCTGCTGCGGTCTGCCTACTCAAGTGTCCTGTCCGGGTGGCCAACCCGCAATGATGGTGGCCAAAGGGGCATGGGAGGAGAGTATCCAGAGGGTGGAGAAGGAGAGCTGCGATCTGATGGAGAAGATAGGGGCAGCATCTCAGGTCGTTCTGCCGTCTGGCGAGGATGCTGCTGACAATGACAACAGGTGAGGTCGTTTGTTTGTGGTGTTCTCTTTCGGGGCCCTTTTTTGTTCTTGTGTATTTGTCCTGCAGTAAGAGCCGTCAGATTTGTTTCTTTCGAAAAGAAGGGCAGCGATCTGATCCACACACACTGCTTTCGGCTTTCTCTGCCTGCAGATACAAATACCAACTGAAGCTCGCGTTTGACCCTGAAGGCATCGAAGCCCAAAACGAACAACTAGGCCACGACAGGTCCCATCTCCAGGAGCACCTCTCGACTGCCACAGACATTGCCTCAGAGATGTCAGGCAAGATCATGGCAGAGGACGGAAGTTTTGATGCAAGTGAGGGAAAGAAGCTTTTCGAATTGTTGTCCAGTTTCTACACAGATGGAGTGGGGGAGGTGGATGCAATTCAGAAGCGCAATGCCGATGATATGATCATCATTGAGGCTCTAAGGAATATGAGAGACGTGAGTGCAGACCGAGATGCGACGTGCGGAGTTCTACAGGATCCCTCGGTCAAGGCGCAGTGTGAAAAGATGGATGGATATTCGAGAATTGACAACTCAAGATTGATCGTCGGGGGTGCCAACGGAGACAGTTCTGCGCCCGGAAAGCTTTCTTCTCTCGCAGCTTCCCTGGACCCCAATTTCTTCCTCCCACGGGGGGGTGCCTCGACTCGCTCCTACTCGCCCACACCTTCAGGAAACGAGAGCAACCCCACGATGGCCAGCAGCACCCCCGACGACACCGAAGTAGAAGAGCCAATCCAAGGAAACTTCCCACCCGAGCCCGCCTCCAGCGAGCCGACCCCCTCTCCTCTTCCAGAGGACCCATTGGGGAGGCTCTCCATCAGACTGGACGCCCCCATACCCAGACGCTAGAGGGGTAGGGAGGGGAAGGCCGAAACCGACCTATGGATTCATAGGTCAACGATTTGAGTAAGTAAGTAAGTGAGTGAAGCACTGAGCATTGATAAATCAAAACAAAATGGCTCAGGATCTTCCTTCCTGTCCGTTTTGCGACCAGTTTGTTCAACGCACATTATTCAACTTGAACCTTCTTTCCAAAGTGAATTAAGTACAGGCGATCTGGACCTGCCAGTGAATTGACTGATCAAATAAACATACCACGTTTCGATCTTGTGATCGGAGATGTGAAGATGAAGGCTCCTTCAACAAGCTCATTCAACAGTAAGAAGAACACACTAGGCCATAAATTCTGAGACAGTGCTAGAGACAGTGAGGCTTTAAAACTGCAATGAATCCCAATACCTATATTAAAATAACTAGTAAAATAAAATGTATATATACATAAAGCTACATAAAACAAAATAAGAACAGGTTGATTTGCAGCTCAGCTGTTATATACATTTCATTTTTCTTTTTTTCAATAAATATATAAAGAAATATCAAAACTTAGACAAAAACTTAAATGTCAAAACTTTAATACCATGACGTCTCTATGTACGCTAGTACATACGTCGATCTAAGCAGGGTTGTGTCCATATATTCTGAGTCATATGTTCATGCCGATATATGACAGACTGACAGTCGAACTGCGGAACACGCAGATTTCCAGAATACAACTTTGAAATCCTGTTCTACTGCATCCTTATTTTTTAAATATTAAATCTAGCATCATATACTAAGACTTTTTTAAACAGTGCAGCTAGTAAAACTTAGACTAGAATTGAGAACTGTATCACGGTCTGTATGATATCAGTTAGAGTCTAGGTTAAACAAAATTGGTTAGACCATTAGAGTGATATGCATTTAAAACTTAGTACTACCTACGGGAAAACCTAGGGAAAAATGTAGTATACTAGGATTTAACCCTCAATCATCATCATCATCATCAGTATAATAATTATCATAGTATATATATTATTCAATGTTAAAAACCAAGGTAAATCAATATAAATCGAATCGTTCATTAAACGTAAGCTTTCATTTATTCGATCTCGAAGCTTGTTTGACTCAACTTGGCTTCAAGTTAGTCTGAAAACTTAGTCATCCATTTATTTATTCCTATAAATGACTAAACTTTTATCTTTTATCAATGTCTTATAATTTAAACTAGTGGAAATAAAAATGAAGTTTATAAGTTTTAGGACTTTATGCGTTTGTTCAACCGCATTATAATATGATTACATAATATGACATACGTTGACTGCACGTATAAGTCCGTGAGAGACTTTCAGTCACTTTCCTAGAGAGTTTCATCCAAGCAGGCTTCTTTGTCCTACTACGCACCAATGCCGTTACGTACCTTCAAGAAAGGCCATCAGAACAACACGAAGGCAAAGAGAGGTTTGTCTTGTTGAGAAGGAATGGAAAGAAGCAGCAGCTGAGGGAGCAGAGAAGGACCGGACAGCAGAAAGGGACGTACTGAGAGCGGGCAACGTGCCTGGGTGGCACTTCTCGTTACTCCCATCGGTTCACTCTCGATCGACCGAGCCAACGGACGCGGCACGGCACGGCAAGGCAACAGTTAGGGAAAGGTGAGGCAGTTGAGGAAAGAAGGAAAGAGACCCATGCAGACCCCGTCGTTTCTTTGCAGACCCTCTTTTCCTTTTCCTTCTCCAGATCGTCGCCCTGCTGCCTCTATTGCAAGCATCCCCCTTCCTGCACGTCCTTTTCCTTTCGAGCCCCCCCCGATCCTCCCAGTGACAGGTCATCTCGATGACTCTGCGGCAGTTTCCGACACATCCGTCCTGCAAGGCATAATGGAAAGAAGAAAAAGAAACGGGACCGGGGGAGAACGCTATGTTCAACTAGTTCTTAGTTTTGCTTTCGATGCTTTTTCACAAAAAAGGGAGAAAAGAACAAATCACCACTTTCAAATGACGCGATCGTTTCAGCATGCAAACGTGTACTCTTCTCATATGACCGAAAGAGACTGCCCTCCCCTGTCACGCAGCTAGACCATCTGACCCCCATCGATGCCACCCCACCATGCCTATCCTTCCTGCACTGATCTTCCTTCCCGTGCAACTCTTCAGCACGTCAGGAAATTCATCAGGTCTACAACGAACAGCAAGTGATAAAGCACTCAGACTTACGTCTGCAAAGAAGAAAGAGTTGCCGTTTGCGTTGACCAGACCGGACACAGAGACGACGATGAGGGCCAACAAGCCACAGACAACCGGCACCAACAAGTCGAGGCACAGGGGAGGGGGTGGGTGGATGGAAGAGGCACAAAGAAGGAGGACGCACACACACACACACACACACACACACACAGAGAGAGAGAGAGAGAGACAGACAGACAGACAGACAGACAGAGACAGAGAGACAGAGGAGAAAGGAAAGTGCACTTATCCAAAGAAAAGGAATGTGATAGCACATGAAGCGCAATAGTCAGAAGCCGAAGTGGACAAAAATGACGTGGATTGACAACGCGCAAGGAGCAACGAAAGAAAGAAAGTAGAGCAGAACGGAATTACTGGAACGAGCAGCATCGCAGCATGAAACGTTATGGCATAGACGAAATGGAGAGAAAAAATCCTGCCTTCACACGCCATACGTAGGAAGGCCTTTGCCTGTTTTCGTTTCTTATCCACTCCAGCCTTCCTCCCCCCCCTCCCGACTGACATCCTGAATGCCGTCCGTCCGAACGCACACCATCGACGAGACCGCAGGGAGCAACGCCAGGAGAAAGAAAGCGGAGAGACCCAACAGGATAGACACGATGCCAGAGGAACGAAGAAAGGAACAAAACAAGGGTGGGTGAGATCACAGATTTTACAAAGCATCAAAATCTGAACCACAGGACGGGACGATGACTGCAGGAAAAGACTCTGCCCCGCTCTTTCAATTGCCCTGCGATTCAATTGCCATCAGAGAGTTGATGAAAGGGCGAGAACGAGAGAGCAGAAAAAAAAAACGCGGAGTCCTCGGTTGAGCCGGAGAAAACTATTGGTCGTTTGGAATGTATCTCTCTCTCATGACTGTCTTATTCAGCGCATCAGAAAGCCACAATTCACGCTTGCATTTGACCTTCTTTGTCCAGGCAAACCCAATCAACGCCCTGACTGACCGTCCATTTGTAGATGATCGTCTTGCAATCCTTGTTCCTCTGCACTCTGTACTGATACATCCCCTCTCCCTTCTCCTTCTCAACCTCCTTCCCTACCAAACCCAACTCTGCAACAAGCACGACAAGAAAAGCAACACTCAACACACGAATTGACAGCGAATAAAAAGCAGAGCCGCAAAGGAGCAGGAAGAGTCCGCCAAGAGAACCATCTCTATTGGAAAGAAAACGAGCGAGAGAAGGAATATCACCTTCTCTGCAGGACGAAAAACATCAAACCGAATTCTGACGACGCGCGGACACACGGATCGATCAGACAGATAGCCAGAGAGACGCATCGACAGATCCATAGAAAGTAAGGGAGACAGACGTACAAAAAAGAAGAAGGGCTTGAGCCAAAGAAAACAAACCTCTTCCCTCCCTCCCTGCCCACCCAAACCAACCAACCTACCTACCGTCTCCTGGTTTGACTTCCTTCAGTCTTGCCAGAGTGAAGAAGATCACGAGTTCGTGTCTCTTCTCGACCATGTCCAGGACCTCTTCCTCACTCATGCGACTGTTCTTCTGCTTCAACCCCTTCGCCACTTTCCGCACGAAGCAGTGGAACCAGGCTTCGTCTATCTGCATGCATGTGTTCGTTGAGACACAACAAAGATAAAGAAAGTCGCCAGGATGGATCACCTCAAATCTTCTCTTCTCGTTCAACCATCGAGGACTCAGGAGGGCGAGGGAGCGCAGAAGAGAGAGAGACGGGGAGGAAATGCGAAGAAGCACAACACGCATCCCGAGAAAAAGGAGGGAAGGCAAGAGAGAAAAGTCACAAAAACGGACTATCAAAGGCACGGTCGATCTGAAAAAGAAGGAAAGGGACCAAGCAAAAGCGCCAATGAACGCAGATGCTGACAAGATGCAGCCCCCAATCACCTGTTCTCTCGCCTCTGCCATCTGTCTTTGACGGACAGGTTCCATCATCAACCTGAAGGAAGTAGTTGAAACGGCAGGAAGGAAAGGCTTGAGAGGGGACGAGGACAAGATATTATATTCATGAGTGTCTACAGATATATGCATGTAGACTCGCAAAGCAGCATACGGCGTGAGAAAGAACGAAGGATGATTGATTTTTTTGTGTCATCCTCGTGCGAGTCTCACCGTGGATCATACTATTAAAGACATCTTCCGTCTGAATTAACTTTGTGCGTCTTTCCCCACCCCCGTCCGTACCTACCTGTAGATGGCCTTCTGAACGAAGGTCAAGTTGAGGACGAGGAGATAGATCCAGCCAGCCAGATTGATCATGAGGACACACCCTATCACCTGAAAGCCTGCAGGTAGAGAACAAAGAGACAGAAGAAAAAAGATTCTCTGTGTCGTATTTGCAGACAGAGCTACGACCAATATGGATACAGCTAGGTGCCTCTGCGTGCATCCAGCCCTCATGCTTTGACGCACTTGGATCTCCTCTCAGCAACAACGATCGATGCTTTCCTCTCCTGGATTCTCCCTCCACGCTCCTTCCTCACTTTTATTCAAATCAAGTAAATACATGTCGAAGCTCGTCTCTTCCCTGCTACTACCTTGATTCCTGATGAATGAACGGGCAAACACAGATCAGATGCTGCACCATTGTCTGAACTTCGAACGAACGAACGAACGAAGGAAGGAAGGAAGGAAGGAAGGACTGACCAGGGCCGAAGAAGACAGTCGAGGTCTTCTTGAGGAGCTGATGGACCGTGTTCAAGGGGACTCTGTGAATCGGGTTGTACCCAAAACGGAGGGTCACGATCTGCGGACAGAAGGACATCATGCAATGCAGAAAGAAATTCGTGCTTTGAGATTTGGACTCAACGCTATCACGCTTCTCCAACATGATAAGCTCTCCTCTTCTATTTGTTCTGGCTGGCTGGCTTTATGCGTTCAAAATGGAGACATACGAACCGTCGAAAGTGAAGGAGGGAAGCGACAGAAAGGGAAAGAAACACTATGAATACCCGAACCCTCAAGAAAGTAAACCAAGAAACAAACACAACTGGGGCGGAAAGGAAGGCTCCGCACGACAGACACTATTCTCAGGAACGAACTCTACCAACAGAAAGAAGACCACAAAGGAAGTGCAGATATCTATGCCGACAGGCATGCATACAGAAAAAAGGAAGGCAAAAAAGAAAGACCGATGGAACGAAGAAATCCATGTGGGTCCTTTGATTTGCTGGAGTGATTTCTTTCTTTCTTTCTTTCTTTATGTCTGTGTCTGTCTGTCTGTCTGTCTGTCTGTCTGTCTTTCTGCCTGTCTGTCTTTCTGTCTGTCTGTCTGTCTGTCTGTCTGTCTGTCTTTCTGCCTGTCTGTCTGTCTGTCTTTCTGTCTGTCTGTCTGTCTGTCTGTCTTTCTGTCTGTCTTTCTTTCTGCCTGTCTGTCTGTCTTTCTTTCTTTCTGTCTGTCTTTCTTTCCTTCTCGACGCTTTCCACATGGACCGACCGTCGAGCCGACAATGTACTGCGCAAAGCAGCAGCAGAGACCCGGCAATATGTAGATCAGAAACACCATCGGGTAGCTGCACGGGTATGTGTATCCACACGCACGCAAGCACGCAAACACACATCCACAGAGAGTCTTCAGACAGTCATACAGACAAAAAGAATTTCTCCTTCAGTCTCTCTCTCTCTCTCTCTCTCTCTCTCTCTATGTGTATGTATGTATGTATGTATGTGTGTGTGTGTGTGTGTGTGTGTGTGTGTGTATGTCAGACAGACAGACAGACAGTCTGTTTGCGCGGCAAAAGCAATTCGAATCGTGTTTCGGATGCGGACCCTCCCTTTCGTCTGCATGTCCTTTTCGTTCTTTTTTTTTCGGTTGGCGACAATGGGGGCTGACGGAATCTGATTTCTTGTGGTTTTACTTCATTTACGGCTGTACTCTGCTGTTTTCTCTCCTCCCTGGTGGTACTTTTCGTTTTTCTGCTTTCCGAAGGGCTCCGTGCTCCTCAAGCACAGACAGACAGAATAATTGATCCATCAACTCGTAGACTGTCTGGGAACAAGAGCGAGAGTGGGAATGAACCCTCCACCTACACTTCTTAACTGACTAGAAGGGCGCCGTCTTGATGCGGATCGAGTTGTTGTGCTTCGGCCCGAGTGCACGACCGAAGTTCTCGATCACCTGACGAAGGGGGGGGACAGGAGAGAGAGAGAGAGACAAAGTGGGCGAGGGAGGCTGGATGACCTGCCGAAATTGGAAACCGAGAGAGTCGCATCAATCAAGAGTACCAATTGGTGGAGGCTTTGATCAGATGGACGCTCAGATGGACGTACAAGAATATTTGGGGGGGG
>JAHBMJ010000793.1:0-18710 GCA_018398765.1 Chromera velia | reverse complement strand
GACAAAGAGAGTTGGAGGGCGGCGGAGCTGGATCTCGAGGGGGGGGTAGGGGGGGCAAGACATTCGTAGGGTCCTGAGGGCTTTAAGCCTAGGGTGGTCCTGGCGGGCGGCGGAGCTTGACTTTGACAGGGGGGCAGGGCCCCCCCTACTTTGAGGGGGTATCTTGTGCATGCATGGCCCCGCAAATCATGCATGCATGCTTGAGGGGCACGCATGGGGCGCGCAAATTTATACCGGCTCCTTTATCGCTCTTAAATTCTCCTCGACCCGTCAGGGCCCCGGCATACCCCTTGAGCTTGCGAAATGCTTGCGAAGGGGGTATCCATGGGTATCCTGCATCCATCCTGCATCCCATGCTTTCCGGGCCATTGCCAGCACAGACTACTGGATCCACTATCTGTTTTTTCTTCACGTATATACACGGTCTCCCACTTCGTGGCACTCGGCATGACCTCAGCTCCACCAGCCGTGGTCTAGTCAGTCTTTTGCGTCGTTTCTACCCTTCCAACAGCCTTCCTTTTTGCCGTCTCCGCAACTTATTAATATGTTTTGTCTGACCCTCTTGTTCTGCATCATCGTCCCTTCAGGGTCGGGTTTTGCTCTGAGGTTCAGGAAAGGACATTTCTTGAAGGATCTACACGACTGCAGCTGAGCGAACAAGAGAAACAGCAAGTGGAGAGGCAGGAAGGTTTGTGAACCTCGAACACCTTCTTGATGCACGTCTCCAGAAGTACCCTCCCCCCGCGAATCACTGTGGATTATACAGAGACCCAACGACGTATAAGAATTCTCTCCCCGTGAGACTCGTGTCTGGGGTGTGCGTTAAGTTGCATACACTCCCGTACTGGGGGTGTGTTTAGGACCTTTTCGTGATGACAGAGATGCTGAAGTTTTATCAGACGGGACAACGCATTGAGATCAAGTATGTCTGTGCGCCCGGGTGTTCTGGAAAGACCTCCAGTGTCCTGCCAGCCTTCCTCGCATCAGACTATTTCACCCACTATCTGTACATCGCCTTTGACAACAATGAGAGCCGGACATTTGGACTCTCCGAAAAGACCCCCCTTCTCGACAACAGCTTCAGCGCCGAAGAGCAAGGGGCGAAGTTTGCTGTCGAGTGCATGAGGATCCTTCTGGAAGAGCCTGACCGGATAGGGCCGTACGAAGTGCCGGTCGGACCTTCTGATCTCCCCTCAATCGATGATTCAAGAGACGAGATGATAAGCTTATTGGACCGGAATCTGGGTGCGAACGCCAAGGTTCTCATCCATTTGGACGAGCACAGGAAAATGTGCCCTTGCACCAATGAGGACAATGACCCCGACAATGAGGAGAATGACCCCGGCGCTGCGTTCTTCCAGGGTGCGATGTTCGTGTTCGGCGGCAGCCAGGCCGTCGTGGTGGCCACGTACGTCGAGCCACCGCCCCTCAGTCCCCCAGGCTCGGCGTCTGTTACCTGCCGCTGGCCCGTTGTCTGTCCTCGGATAGATGTTGAGCTGGTCATGAGGCACCTTGCAGGTCCTTCTGCACCTCGGCTCTGTAGCGGGCGGACAGACCCCCTGACGGGCTTTCGCGACTTTCTGGAGCTGAAACAGACTTCAGACGACCAAGACATACAGCGCTTGATTGCGAATCTGAAGCTCCGATTTGCGCTGGCGCTTCAGGAGAGGCTAGCGTTTTTGCACGTGCCTCAAATCGATGGTCTGTTCGAGAGGAAGGTCGTTCAGCTTTCTGACGACCTGAAGGTCGCCTGCTCCAGCACGCACGCCACAGACAGGAAGGAGAAGCTACGAACGGCAGCGGACTCCTTCTCAGAGGGCTTGCTCGATGAATTTTCCGAGGACCATATGAGGGAGGTGGACAAGCACGTTGCCAGGATGCTGTGTGGGATGTACGAAGAGGAAGTGGCCGGAGTTCGCCGAGTGAGTGACCTGATCGTATTGGGATCGCGACGAGAGGATCTCCTCACAGCCCCCCTCTCTCACTTTCTATCAGCGAAGCCGCCTGATGACGAGCCCCAGCTGCAGAAGGTATACGTGAAAGGTGCAAAACACTTCAAAGCACAATTTGATCCCGCATTCCCGCTCATTGCAGGTATGTGTGTCGCCATTCATTCGACCAGTTCTTTCTTTCTGCGGTCGGTTGTTTGAGTGCAACCAGACTTCGTTCTTCTTGGATGCAGGTGTATTGCAGCGTCTTCTTGTATTCACTTTTGGAGTTTTTGATGCTAGGCTAACGCGTAAGCAGACAGATGAGAAAGCAGAGATGGAAACCGACAGACAGGCAGACAAACAGACAGACAGGCAGAACCGGGCAGACAGACATGCGGATAGATAGAAGGACTCGAGACAAACCGGAGGGGGGAGAGTGAGGAGAGAGAGACAAGACAAATTGATAGATAGGTAGGGAGAGAGAGGGGGGGGCAGGGAGGGAGAGAGAGGGAGGGAAAGAGAGAAAAGGAGAGCGAGAGAGAGAGTCTTTGTTTGATTCACGTGCTGGACCTCATTTTCATCCTTGCAATGGTGGTGCGCCGCTTGACAGCTTGATTGTATCTGAGGAAGCTTACTCTTTGAGAGGAACGTCTTCCACGCGTCGCTTTGTGTTTTGGAGAGTCACTTTGTGCGTTGATGCCGTTTTGTTGCACGCCTCTTTTGTGCATTTTCTGCATTGATTCGCAACTGCGGCTCCTTTTTGTCAAATTTGGTCTCTTCTGTTTCTGATCAGACTAAGTCTGTGCTGCATGTGTTTGTGTTGTGTACCGTGCATGGTTTGCACTTTTTGCAGGTACCCCGCTTGAGAGGTCGTATTTGTGGGCCCTCAGCACCCAGGCGGCCTTGTACGGGGAGCTTAAGTTTGGGAAGATCGACTGTCCGTTCAAGTGCAGCGATATCAAGAAGAAAGGCCGGATCTTTCCCGGTCAAGACCCGACCAAGTTCGACAGCATCACCGACGTCTCCCAGCTGGAGACAGACGTCATGTTTTTTGCAGATGAGGAAAAGGATGAGAAGTTTTTCTCGCACCCCCGGTGCAACATATGGTACCGTACGTCCGACGGTGAGAAGGTCGTCTTGATCGAAATTACCGACAAGAGCGGAGACAAGGTTCAAATGAAAGCAGAAGGACTTGGAGAGGTGGTTAAGGGGATTCAAGCGGAGCAGGAGAAAAAGAAGTCAGGAGTGCAGATCCGTGGGGTGGTGCTGGCTCCTTCAGATTCAAAGGGTGACTCTTACGTAAGTTACGTTGATGAGGTTGTGATACTTCGCGCTGACAGAGCGCGAGAGCTGCTTGGTGGTTTAGATCAAGTGTTTCAATATGTAAAACAGTAGGCTCCAAATGTGAAGTGTGGATATCCAAACCTATTTTGGAGAGATCCAAAGCTCCAAATCATCTCCATCATATTAGGGTAGTCGATCGTTGAACTAGTCGTTGAAAGATCCGGGCGCTTCTAGGGTATGCACTCAAAAAGGAAAAAAACTTAAATACTTTTCATTTTTTCTTCAACTATATAGGATAAGATAGGATTATTGTTTGGAGGATTAGGCTAATCCCCTCGATCCTGCCCTAATGCCCAGCGTTCGACATGCACGACGTACGTACTATGCGACGTATATTCAAACCAGGATCTGGGGAGAACCTAATAATAGCTAATATATCATTATCCTGTATAAAGGGGGAGATCTAGGGGGAGATTTTTTTTTTTTTAGGTTAACAACACTTAACAACAGTTTAAAAGTTGCAGAACACATGATGATCACACTTGTGCAACACTCAAACAACCACTGTTTAACTTTTAGTGTTTGACTTTATAGGATTGACAAAAAAAAAAATATTAAAAGGGTTTTTAAGCCGATCGACGCCTACAAACCTTTTTAATATGTTTTCTTTCTTATGATTTTGAAACTTAATTCACTAGTTAATTCATGCAATTAACAAAACTAAGTCTGCATGCAGCATGTATCTGCATGTTTAGGCACGTTCCAACTTTTGAATTAATTAGCTAAAAGCATCATGTTGCTCACATGCTGCCAGATGATGCTGGCTAATATTAAATAGAAAAATTAAAGGGAATTTTCTAGGAAATTTTTAAAGTTTTATGTATTTATCAATTTATAAATCATCTAGTAAATCATATAACACGAGTGATAAGTGATGAGTGATTTAGTGGTCCCTTAGAGCACTGTCGCCGTTTTGTCTTATAGAGGTCGCCCCCGCAAACGGCAGGGGGGTGTACCTAGGGTGTACCTCATCGCTGAGGCTCAGACCACACCCCGTGGCCCGCCTGCTAGCCCGCCTGGCTTCCCAGGCCGCTAACAATGTCTGCGCTTTGCATTCTGTGGTCTATGCATAGGCTGCTCAGAAGGGACTGCTCCAAAAATCGATCCAATGACCTAGCCAATGACACAGGACGAAAGGACGTTTTGGATTTGTGCACGCCCTCTTTCCATTCTTCTCTCAGCGATTTCCCCTTCTCCCTTTCTCAGCTGTCTTCCTGCTTCCATCGCTTGCAGGATGCATGATCTTGTACTCTTCTTTTCTTTTTTCCGTTCCTCCCTTTCTTTTTGTGATTACTCCGTGCCTCTCTGTGCCAACACTGTTTCATCTAACGAGCTTCCAGGTGCGTACCTTCCTAGGCTTTCCTTGAACACTCTTCTTCTGAACGCCGCCCTCCCCAGAAACTCATCCACCGCACTATGCCCTTTATTCATCAAGAATTTGAACAGAGCCTCGGTGTGCAGTCTTCCTCTTTGTCCTTCCCTTTTCTCTCTGCAAACTCCTCTTGCCACTGGTGTTACCTCCTTCTCTTCTTTCTACTTCCCTCTACAGGCGGTTCCGTCTCCCCCTCTCGATCATTTCTGTCCTTTCATCCCTTCTCCATTGCCTTTCAGAGCTTCTAGGACTCCAACTGCACCCCTTTCTTCCTGTTTTAAAGACTGGAATTTAAGTCTGCTAACACCGGCCGAGACACACCGTAGAAGGCTCCAAGCCTGTACGCACATTTCATTGAGCAACAAGAAGAGAATGAGAGAAGAGACGGTTTCAAAACAGGGTAGAGCAGGCTACTACAAAAGGGGCTGATATAAGTATTCTGACGAGCTCCTCCTCACTCGATTCCATGGAGACTAACAACACAATGTCACAGAATCTGCCCATGAGCGGCGACGGTGCAAGTGTGCAATGGAATTCAAGGGAACGATTGAAGGCAGACTAAAGAATGCGCAAGAAAGAGAATTGGACTAGTCCGTACCATACAGAGCATTCATACACAGACTTGTGGTGCAACAGCTGACCAAGGAAAGGGAGACGGAGGAAAAGATCCTCCCGAAAGAGTTCCTCCGGGCACCGAAAGGCAGCAAGCGGGCCGAGACCTGCACGTCACTAAAATCTAGAAAAGCCATGAAGCCTGTGCAGAAGAAGTATGGAGAAGTGATCCTGGCGCATCTTTTTGCTGACCTTGGCAGAGGCGCTAGACACCTCTTCTCCGGGAGACGGCAGAAGAGAAAGAGCGCCGCAGAGTCAGTTTCCTTGCCACAATTGCACCCCCAAAAGAAACGACTTCCACAAACAGAAAAAAAAAACGGTCAGCCTTTTGCAGAACATGTCGTGCAATACTCTCTTCGATGGCAAGTCTTCATTCTTCGAATAGTTTCTGACTCACCCTGTCCTAGCTGGTTTTGTGCAGGCTTGCATGAAGGCAGCAATTTTAATCGGCTCTGGTATGACTGCGTGCGTCAGTAATCGGATCCGCGGAAGTTAATTTGGGCCCGCATGCAATTAAGCCCATGCCGCATATGCATGCATCCGTGGAACGCAAACACCTAGCTCCAGCAGCGAGCTCCGGAACGCGAGCCCTGCATATAGCGAGCCGCTCGCAACATCTCGCAACACCTTGCAACACAGCACGCACCAGCGTGTTTCATCGATCAACAATTGCTTGCGATGCTAAGCTTTAGAAATCCAACAGAATTCAACTTGCCCTCTCGCTTCACAGAACCACCATTGAATGTATCTTGCTTGTTGACACTTGTACAAACCAGCCTTCAGTCCTTTAACTTCTTGACAACGGTTGTTTGCAACACCCCCTTTTCATTCTCTTAGTATCACGTGAACAACAGACAGATACAACATGCAGCTCAAGAGTCTTCTCGTTTGCGCTTCTGTGGTTGTCCCCTCCCTTGTGTCGGGCACCAAGAAGGAAGAGGTCGTTGTACCTGTTCCCGTCCCTGTCCCTGCTGGTGGTGGCGCTGGTAACGGCTATGGTGGCCCTGCCTACGGTGAGTCTCTTCTACTACATCTCCACGTCTCTTCAGTCTGCTCTTGCCCTCTTGCGTTGTCGCTTCAGCTGCAGGAATGCGGACGGTCTTCGTGTTCATCCATCAAGTCATGTGTCCTTGTTCATGCTCATTGCAGGTGGTCCTGGTTACGGTGGACCTGGTGGTGGCACCGGCATCGGAGGCAACGCAATTGGAGGAGACGGTGTTGGAGGTGATGCTTCCACCAAGAGGTCTGGAGGGCTCTTCGGCGGCTGCCCCTCTTGGCTCCCCCTCTGTGGAGGTTCTCCGGCGCCTCCTGCTGCTGGGGATGGATACGGAGGCCCTGCCTATGGTCAGTGAGGTCGAGGGTGTTGATAACTACGCAAGTCGCACACCTCTGTGTTCTAGCTCTCTTCTCCCTTCCATCCGTTCTTTCAGCCCTCCCTCAGAGAACGGGTTGGTGTCTCTTGCCCTTCCTCCCCCCGTGAGAGATCTGACACAATTCCATGCCACTGCTCATGTCCTTGTCCATCTCTCTCTTGTATACGTGTGCAGGTGGGCCTGGATACGGAGGACCGGATGGAGGAGACGGCATCGGAGGCAACGCTCTCGGAGGAGACGGCATTGGAGGAGACGCCTCTTCCAAGAGCCCCAAGTTCCCCTCTCTCCTCGGTGGTCTCTTCGGCGGCAAGGGGAAGGAGAAGGACGTCGGTGCTGAGGCTGGAGACGGCTTCGGAGGCCCCGGCTACGGTGGCCCTGGGTATGGCGGTCCTCATGGAGGTACTGGTGTTGGAGGAGATGGCCTTGGAGGAGACGGTGTCGGCGGTGATGCCAAGAGCAAGGGCAAGGGCAAGGGATCTCTCCTTCGTGGAGGGTTCGGTGGCTTCGGTGGTTTCGACCTCTTTGGCAAGAAGGGGGGAGACAAGGTTGAGGCAGGAGACGGATTCGGAGGCCCTGGCTATGGTGAGTCAAGGGGCCTCTCTTTTCCTTCAAACAGCCTTTTTCCTTTGGTTGTCACATCACCTCTGTTGTTCTGTCCGATTCAGTCGTTGCATGGGTCGTTCCAGTTGTTCACCATGAATCTATCCTCGCGAATGCAGGTGGCCCTGGATACGGCGGTCCTCTCGGAGGAGACGGCATCGGAGGCAACGGACTTGGAGGAGACGGCTTCGGTGGAGACGCCAAGGAGAAGGGCAAGGGCAGCCTGTTTGGAGGTTTCCCCTCTTTCGGTTTCGGTGGCCTGAAGGACAAGAAGACCAACTTCTTCGGAGGATTCGGCAGACGCCTCCAGGAGACTGAGACCACCCAAACTGCTCAGGAGATCCTCGCTGGATCCTCCACTCCGTCACCGTCCTCCTCTACTCCCGCCGCCGCCGCTGTGTCCGTCATGGAGCCCGAGTCCATCAGCCCATTTGCCTCCCCCTTCCAGTCCTCCTCCTTCTCCGCCGCCCCTTCCCTCTTCTCCAACCTCTTCGACTCCTTTTCTGGAGCCTTCAACAACGGTTCCCCCTTTTCGTCCACTCTCGATCGGTTCAGAAACGGCAACTCCCTCTCAGGCTCAGGGTCCTTCGAGGGGCTCAACCTGAGGGGTTCCTCCTCTAGAATCGGCCAGTGGCTCGAGAACCAACTCGGGGGGGCGTCTGTTCAGGAGGAGCCGCTCGACACCACACAGCAGCCGGCTGTTGCCTCTTCTTCCCTCTCCCCCGCTTCCGTGTCCCCCTCGCCTTCCTTCAGCTCACTTCCCATGATGACGTCTCTGGGAAATGGCGGACTCACCTTCTTCTCCAACCCTTCCAACCCCACTCCTAGTGCGTTCTCTGTGCCCTTCTACCCGCTTCCCCCCTGGATGCTCGGCGGCTATGCTGGCTGAACGCGCGTAAGGGCGAAGTCGGGTTGTGCACGAGAGAACAGGGAGAAAAAGACAGACAGCATCACTGCATGTATCTGATTCAACCGGTTGCCGCGCACCGGCTGTTGTTCCGAAAGCTTTGTTGTTTCAAAAGGTTTCTGTGTTTAGTGACATCTGAAAAGCCTCTTGAAAGAATGTCTTGTGTTTGAATGCGAGAGTGTCTTTATGTGACCGAAAGTGAAAGTGGAAAGAGACTAAGTGCGTTGAAGTCGATTGATCGCGTCTCGACCATCGCTCTTATTCGAGTCTTCTTTCTTGCATTGTTTCTTGTGACGTGAAAGTGTGTTTCATTCAATTTCACGCGACAACGAATTTCATTCCTTCATGCATCTGGACGTCGCTGTGCTCTGTTGGCAGCGCATGAATCCTCTGATCTGTGCGTCCTGTGTTGTCTCACCTGTCTGCATGCATGCTGTGCACTTCATGAATGCGACAAAAGAGGGTGTTTCTCCTTGTGCTGCTGCCAACTGTCCAGCAAAGACATGAATGATTGTGGAAGCCCTAACTTTTCCCGCAAATCTGGGGGGGCTCTGAAAAAGGCGGTCTTTTTCTTGTAAGAGAAGCGAGGGGGGGAAGAGTACGTTTTACAGAGACTCATGCAATGCATGTGACCAGACTGCATTCCGTGACGTGAATTTTCGTCAACACGGTGCATGAATGATTCCGATCGGTCCGCGTCTTTGCATGCCAAAGCGACAAATTTTCGGAAAAGTTTCGATCATTCGTCAGCTTACACTGTGCTTCGGAGCCCCGTCAGGTTTGGAAACCCACCAAAACATTATAATTTGAAACAAGATGGTGAAAGAGTATAAACAAGTAAAACCTTGCAGATGAAAACAATTTACAAAGGTTGTACCTCAAAAATAAAACATTTTCAGTTCTTTTTAGACGAAGTTTTATGACTTGAATTTTAAAGATTAACAGCTACAGTAATTGTTTACCCATTTCTTATTAAGTAACTTTTAAGTTAATATTTAATTTAAATATAAAAATATTTGAATAAATCAAAAGTTAGATGATTATAGTGATTTAATCTAGATTTAATACTTCTTGTTAAGCGCTTATTACGATATTAAATATATTATAGATCGATTTACTTTATGATGCATTTATAATTTTATCAGTCCTTAATGATTTACTTTAAGTCATTTGATATCTATACTTCGTAATAGTACAGTAATTCATACTATAGAGTAGTATAGACTTTACTATACTAGAGACTTTACTGGGCTCTAACTAATTCATGATATTATCATCATTCAAGTTGATATGCAATTTTATGATACATGATGAGCCTACATATGTATTTGCCTTGTGTTGCCGTGCAAAGTCCCCGGAATTAGCGTATATGCAAGCGTGTATGCATGAAAATTAACAATTAATAAGGAGTCGTATGAAGGACAGCTTCGGATCGAAGATTCGAAGTAAAAGGCAAGCTTCGGGGCAAAATGCTCATTAAATCTCCACAACCTCTGGAAAAGCTTCAAAGAGTGCCTGCACTCTCTTGTCCATTTCAAAATTTCTGTCGACTCTCAACGTTTCCAGAGCAGACAATCGCTGTGAGCCAAGAAGTCTCAAGAGCGGATTGACAACGGAACCAGTGAGTTGATTCAATCCTAAGTCAACATGTTCCAAAGGAGGGGGGTCTCGGCTCATCCAACTCTCAACCAATGCTTCCACTCCCTTAGTACTCAGATTCGTCATCCCTACCTCCAGTGCTCTCAAGTTAGGCAGCTTCTCTGCAACTAGAACCTCTGAGAGAGCCCTGACGGCCTCAGTCTCGTCCAACAGGCTGTCCCGCAGTCCGAGCACACGCAGGGAAGACAACTTTCCACTGCCCAGGCCCACACACAAAGCACTGACCTCTTCAATCTCACGAATGCCCTCCACGCGAAGTTCCCCCAACTTGTGGAGATGCCCAGAGGTCAGCACCTCTGAGAACACCCCCACCTCTGCACTTGCATTCGCAGGACCAACAGCAGCAGCGAAATGCTGCATCCCCGCCTGCCCAACCCCTGACAATATTAATCTCAGGCTTGTGAGGGCAGGGACTCTGCCGCTACTCACAAGGGCGGACAGAGACCGTGCTCCCTCCCCCCCCACGCAGGGAAGGGAAAGAGAGTGAAGAGCCGGCAGACTGCCCGGACCTCTGGAGAGGCCCTCCAGAAAAGCAGCTGTGACTTCGGCTCTTTGACTGGGGATATAAAGCTTCTCTAGGGAGTTCAACGGTGCATCTGCGTGTGTGAGAGCCTCACCCAACGCTCCCCCCCCTTCTCTTCTGAGTGATTCCGGACCGAAACTTTCAAAGTGGAACTTCCGCAATCCCGACAGCTTCCCTGCTCGAATAGTTCCTGCAAGTGTGATCAACCCCAAATCTGAATTCCTTCCCGACAACAAATGCATGTCCAACAACACAGGAGGGTCGATGCGCCCTCGAGACAGACCTTCACACAGAGAAGAAAGGCTCTGGTCGCATTGCCATACCAGACTGACGGTCCGGAGGGAAGGGACCTTGCCTCTGCTCAAAACCTCCCCTAGAGCACTACATCCCTCGCCTCCCCAGTCCCTCTGGCACCCTTTGCTGCACTTCACTTCGAGAGACAGATCCTGAAGACACGACATCCCCCCCGAACTGAGACCCTCTGCGACCCCAGCAACCCCCTGATCCCCTTCCTCCCACCATTTGAGATGAAGCTTCTGAAGTCTCGGACACCCCCCACCACCCAACGCTAGTCCCAATCCCGATAGTGCAAACCCGCTTACATCGTTCAAATACAGCTTGAAACTTGCAAGCAGGGACAATTTCTTTCCCCAAATCCCTTCTGCAAGGGCCCCCAAACCTTCTGCACAATCACACGACATTGAAAGGACTAGGTTCTGCAAGAGGGATGTTTTGCCTGTTACCAGGCTTCTAGTGAGACTGGCGAGAGCCTTGCCTCTCACATCGGTCCGGACCGAAACATGCAGATCTCTCAATTTAGGCAAGTGCCCAGAACTGAGGGCGTTGGCAAAGGCAACGACCGCCTCGGGATTGCCGCGATCTCCTCGCCAGGGAGGAATGACAAGATCCTGAAGAGACGGCAACCTTCCCACACCCAAAGCAGTTGCAAGGGCTCCCAACTGCCAAGAATTCATCCACGAAAGATTCCCCTTGCCCAGATCAAGGCGTTTCAGTTTAGGAAAACGACCTGGGACCGCAATGACTGCAGCAGACAACTGATCACTTGTGCCCGGACCCCCAATCTCCTCCCCGTCAAACAACATATTTTCACTCAAATCCAATTCCTCCAACTCCTTCAGGGAAGATGTGGAGAGGAGCTCGTTGAGTGGAGTGTAGTCCATCTCCCTGAATGCCAAACAAACCAGCGAATTTCCCTTCAGTATCAGCACACGCAAGCGAGGCACTGCCTCTGCATTGACAGCAGAAGCCAGGTGCTTCAATCCTGCCGGCCTCATCTCATTCCCTTCAAGGTCAAGGGTCTGCAGAGAGGTTGTCTTCTTTATTTTCAGTGCGTCGGCTAACGCTTGCATCCCCTCTGCTTTGGCCTTTGTTCGGGCGAGTTTGAGGGACTGCAAAGGAAGTGATAAGGGGGACGACAACAGGCCCTTCGCGAGCGCCTTCAGCCCAGAAGGGCCGAGAGGGTTGTCACTCAAGTCAAGGCTCAGCAGATGAGGGAGCCAACCGAAAGAGAGGACAGAGGCGAGGCCCTCCATAGACACGCTGCGGAGACGGTTCTCTGCATACAGAAGGCCCGGAGGAGCGTGTGCGTATGTGGATCTCCTTTGGAAATGCGGCAAGACAGCGAGAAAGACTTGGAGAGACAAACAGAAGGTGATGAGAAAAGGCAGAGAGGTGCGAGCGGGTGAGAGCGCAAGACAACGGAAGACGGCACTAATTGATTGGCACAGACAGAACGCAGAAAAGAAAGCAAAACCCAAGAAAAAAACACTGATCGAGTATGTGGGACGTTGTCGACACTTGAGCAAAAGCGAAAAACAAGACACACACGGAAGACTCTTTCTTTACATGCATGACTGCCGAGCCAATTCAAAGAGATGCAATTTGAAAGCTGAGTTGTTATGGACGGTTCGTCTTGTTTCTTCAAGTTGGTTCTTCTCGATCAATCACTCACACTCAGAGACGACAAAGAGACACAGAGAAAGAAAAGAGAAGTGTCGGGCATTCACCTTGCGCTTTCTTCTCCAAAAGAAGGAATCTGTGCCAGTCTTTCCTTCTTACGACAACCTCAGAAGAACTGACCGCTGAGGATGAGGTGTTCAAGACATTGAGGGAGCATGAGAAAGATGCCGACAGCTGCCTCACCGAGATCGCACTCTGCGTCAGCACGGAGAGAGAAACAAAAATTAAACGTCTTCCCATCTTTTCGGCAAGTATCTGCTGTTTTTCGAATTTGGTGAGGAGAGTTGATGGGAAGTCAAAAGAACAGACACGTAGAAAGGGATATGATTGTATGTGAGGTCGGGTCAGCATTCTCGCATACGAGAACGCAAGAATTAAGTCTCATCCACAGGCCATTCAAGAAAAGCACGCGACTGACTGGCAAGGTTGAGAGTCTTCAGGGAGATGCACGGCGCAGCTCCTGTCCCCCCCGCCTTGAGGCGGCAGAGAAAGTCGAGAAACACTGGCAGACATGAATCCTTGCAGACACGTGGACCTGCAGGGAGGGAGGTGATGCATGCATGAAGGAACAGTTTGTGAAAGAGAAACAGTCTTGTGTGACAAAATGGCGGTTGAACCCTGCCCCCCTCCTCCTCCCTTCATCTCGTTGGCTCTGCTTTGATCCTGCGGGGGTCTCTGCCATTCAAACAGCTGTCGCCTACCCCTCCACTGACCGCATCTGAGCGTCTCCACAAAACCAGGCCCAGAGGGAAGGGAGGATAGGAGGTGCTTCAGCTTGCGGGAATCCAGCGAAAATCCTGCATACAGATGGGAACACATGTATCGCTCCGACGTACGGATTCCGTCAAAAGGAACAAGCGATCTTAAACGTCAGGCCTGCAGAAAGAGAAGAAGTCACAGACGGAGATGAGAAGAAAAAGATGAAAAAAATAAATCTGAAACGCAGTTCCAAGGCAAACTCTCAAGACAAGAGCTGTGTCAAAAGGAAGGTCGAGAAGTCGACGGTTGAGAAGGGAAGGGAAGGGAAGGGAAGGGCAGAAACAAAAGAGGACTCGATTCATCTCGTCACTTACCCGAAAGGTCAAGACTTGTCAGGGGCAAAAGTGCGCGTCCCTGCACGCACACAAACATCAACCACACAAAATGAGCTCCCCAGCATACAGCGCATCGCATATCTTTGTGAGCAAGCTCCAAAATGAGTCACAGTGTCGGGTTTTCCTGTCCGGCTGACCGTTCGAATGAACCCCAGAAGAACTAATGCCAAGCCGAAGCCCTTCCTGTCTGAGGCAAGCTCTGATATCTCCTGCAAGGAGAAGCATCCAAAAGCATTCTTTCAGAAACAGACGAAAGGGCAAGCGAGGGCAGTCGAAATCGCACAGAAGCAGCGGCAACAGTAGACGGAGTCTGGCAGACCTCTCCAGTTGGACGAGCATGCTGAAACAGCGAACACATCACGTTGTCTATCGTCTGCAAGGATCGGGTCCCGATGCGTTGCGGGTTCCTGAGAGCTGCAGAGACCAGAGGAAAGTCGAAGTAAATGAAAATCGATACCATGATGAAGAAAAGAACAGGACCGATCACTTTTAATGAGGGAGGAAAACGTTGACAACAGACCTAGAGAAGAACCCAGTAAGTTGTCAACTGATTGGAACATTTCGTCTGAAAGAGGATGTTAGTGGTAATCGAAGAGAATCTACTGATATGAATATACTGCAGAGGGCTGCAAGCTCGGAGCTGTCTCTCGTACAAGTCTCCCACTTCAACCAAGGGGGTCGTAGGAGAGGCAGTTTCCTGTCTCTGCACGCGAAGGTCGTTTCATGCCACCAAGTGGTGATGCGCTGTGGCATATATGTAGGAATATTGATACGTCTTGGCTTTCCTGGATGTGCCGTCCTGGCTTCATTTTTTCGTCCTCCTCTTCGAGCTGAAAAGTAAAAGCAGAACAGTTCTGGATGCTGAGACAATTAAGGAAGTGCGATAAAGGTCAGACACATGCATCCCCGAAACGCAACGCGTATAGACCGCGCGCGCGCGGGGCATCGGCTGCATCGCGGCGCGCGGGATATGCGCGCGCGCGTGCATGCATGCGGGCCTCCCGCCAGTTTCGGCGTCAAAATCTCATCTGACGCAAGCAAGCTTGCGAACGGCCCCGGAAAGCAAGAAAAAATTGCAACTGCATGGCTGACGCATTCTATATCGCTGCTTGAAGTGGATTGAAGCCACGCAGAAAAGTGCACTCACATGCAGTCAGGGGGGGGGATAACCCGGACGTATGTAAGATTTCATATATTTTCTAAAAAATACTGTAGAATGAAAACTAAGTTTAAGAAAATTTAAACATAATATAATTAATTTTCTTATATATTCTTAACCATCCTTTATATTTTTTGTATGAAAAACCGAGAAAAAGTTTATAATAGATCTGAAATTTACAGATCGGCCTGGACTAAACCTATAAACAAATTTATCGCTCGGCGTTCGGCATTGGGGCAGGAGACCAATCCTCCAGACATTAATCCTATCCTATCCTATCCTATCAACAATTTTTATAACTTGTTATTATTAAAAAGACCTCAATGCAAACTTTTAAGACTTAATCAAGAAATGACTCTTAATGACTCCTTAACGCTCACTATGGTTTTATTTATTATGTCCCAACCTTCAAAGTACGTTGACTGCGTTGAATTCATCCATTTGAAGATTAACGACCATCATCTGATTGCTCTTGATGTCGCAGACAAAGATTCATTAGACGTGGGACGGATCCGAAGAAGAGAGAGAAGGGGTCTCTCTCTCCCTTGTTCTCTCTCTCCCTGGTTCTCGCTCTCTCTCTCTCTCTTCGCTCTCTCTCTTCTCTCTCTCTCTCTCTTTCTCTCTCTCTCTCTCTCTCTCTCTCTCTCTAGCTCTCTCTCTCGCTCTCTCTGTGTGTGTATGTGTCTCTCTCTCTGTCTCTCTGTTTCTCTCTCTCTCTCTCTTCTGTTTCTCTTCTCTCTCTCTGTTCTGTCGTTCTTTTCTTTCCATTTCTTTCTCTTTGCCGACAAAATTGAGCTGGACGCACTGGAAATATAGAAGCAAGCCGGCCAAAAAGAGACGGAAATACACAATGCAGGATGATATACTGGAAAGAAANCTCTTTCTCTCTCTCTCTCTCTCTCTCTCTCTGTTTCTGTCTCTCTCTCTCTCTCTCCCCCTCCTTCTCTCTCTCTCTATCGTTCTCTCTCACTATCTTTCTCTCTCTCTTTCTCTCTCTGCATCTCTCTCTCTCTCTCTCTCTCTCTCTCTCTCTCTCTCTAGCTCTCTCTCTCGCTCTCTCTGTGTGTGTATGTGTCTCTCTCTCTGTCTCTCTGTTTCTCTCTCTCTCTCTCTTCTGTTTCTCTTCTCTCTCTCTGTTCTGTCGTTCTTTTCTTTCCATTTCTTTCTCTTTGCCGACAAAATTGAGCTGGACGCACTGGAAATATAGAAGCAAGCCGGCCAAAAAGAGACGGAAATACACAATGCAGGATGATATACTGGAAAGAAATGAGATGGAATTGGGTACAGGCAGGTGTAAGACCATGGTAAACCGAGGAAGACGCTGACGAAAGGGTAAAAACAAGAAGAAAACCACCAACCCATGCAGCCAGTTAGAGAAACGCGGAACAGAGAAGACAATATCATGGAAGACAGCTGTATGAGGCGCAATCTGAATGCTTTTTTGGGACATGGTTGTATATTAATGGCTACTTGCACCTCACTGAATTCATTCTTGACTTACCGGACAGCAAGAAGGAACACAAGGGTGCAGAAGTCGAATGCGACCGTCTACGGCCGATTTCTCGGTCTGTTCCTCCCAAACAAAGATGGACAACCAGTAAAACGAAGGTGCAACAACGAACGAATTTCTAGAAACGCTTCATGGTCGCAATGTACGTAGAAATAGATAGAGGCAGGATCAAAGTTAACGTACTCACACGAGGAAGTTCCGAGATGCACGGAGTCCCAAAGATACAGTACGTGATGCTTACTGTAGGGAAGCTAGGCTCCTACCGGCCTAAGAGATCTCCTCTTAGTTCATATAGGGTAAGTACTGTCATACATGAGTCTTTACTTCTACTCTGCTTTCCCTACAGAGACTGCTACTTCTGCATAAAGCTTTACTTCCGCATGCATGCTTTCTAATTATTAATGCATGTTCTCCACTACGTTTGTAATGCGCGCACTGCATGGATTCCTGACTGGGGCGCCCATCACAATGCTACGTGCCCCTCCCCTCATAAGTCTCGTCCCGAGACTTCATGTATAAAGATTGCGAGACAGCCTCCATTGGGAAGGTACTTGTTGTTGCGTGTTGCCTATCAGACACACGTTCAAACGGTGAAGGAGGGATTTCCCTGCTTTGGGGTTCAAGGTTACACTTCAGTCGATCTGCTTATGAATCAAGACGAGGTGCTCCCTCTGCACTCCACTGCATCAATTTTTCTTACTGCTCCGACCGCACTGCCTTGCGAAAGCATGACACCTTGCTCTCTTAGGTTAAGTTTCTCTTCTCCTCTTCCTCCTCGTTGCATCTTTTCCAGAAGAATTTTTTTTTCTTCTTTCTCTCTCGGATGCGCGCTTTCGCTTTCCACAGACGGGCGGACAAACCTCTCTCTACTTGTCATATTTCTTTCTTGTCTCCTACAACCACTCATACAACCCTTTTCTGCTTGTCCTTTACTTTCTCTTTCCTTCACTTCACTTGCCACCAACTCCCTTTACTTCTCTTCTATTACCTCTCTGGCATCCACTCACACCTACATGCCCCCTCCCTCCAACGCCGCGTCCCTGCGGCTAAGAAGACGCACAACGGACAAAGAAAAAAAAAAAGGTGGGCACAAGGCACGACAAGACAGAGAATGGGAATAATGAGGTGTCTGTAGTGTAAACGGGCAGAGAGATCTGTTCATTCCCTGAAGAAAAATCGTAGTCGATGGGAGGAACGACGAGGCAAATGTGCAGATTTCACTGTCTCCCCATTGTTGATCAGACTAACAATGCTATGGGTATAGTTCTGCAAAGGCCCTGCCTTCTTTCCCGTTTTTCTCTCACCGTCCAACAAAAGAATTGATCGACAGACAGACAGGGGTTATTCCAAGACAAAGACAGACAAACGGGCTCAGGAGAGAAAAACACACCTGATGATCTCAGACAAACAAAGAGCGGAATTCCAGACACGGACACACAGGTAAAAGGAACATCAATCGATCGTTCAGGATCTACAAAGAGTTACTGGCAGACCCAAATGACTCAAAGTCAATGCCCTTTCCTCCCTCTCTCCTCACTGCATGCCACTCACTGACTCGTTGGAATGCTAAGCTTCTGTGACGTCCCAAATCTCCTCGTGATTGGAGCATCTGGATGCGCCACGTCATCCAGCTCTTCGGCAGAACAACCCGCCTTGAGGCGACGACAAATTTCGTGCCAGTACTCCCTGTGCTTCTCTTTGTGAAGCCTGGCTGCCTCACTGGCCTCCCACTCCTCTCGTTCACGCAGGCAGGCAGCTGCTTACTCTACTTTTTCATTTTCAGATCTCCGCTGCTCCTGCCATCGAGCAATCTGTGCTTTCAACTTCTCTTCCCGGATTCTTTGTTTCTTTGTGGGCTTGCGGCGAAGCTCAATCCTCTTCTCTCCATTGAATTTGTGGGCGGGAGTCTCTGAGAGCTGCGACTGGTGCTTCGCGACTGCTGCTGCTCGTTGTGGCATCTGGGCTTCAGTCTGCAAGTCGACAAAGATGTCAACCCGTCACTTCTGATTTATGAGATGCTCTTGCTGCTGTTGGAGCTACTGTTCTAGTTGATACAGAACCTGCAGCACTTGAGCAGGCGGTTCAATCTTTTATAGACGGAGAGTCTGGAGTTGCAACTGCAACTGAGTGAAGTTCATGTACGCTTGATCATACGTCTCCTGGGATTTGTGCAACTCGGCTACTGCTTTTGCTACTGCTGCATCAGTGGGGCGCTTTTGTTCAGATCCTGAATTGGAAAGGGAGACGGATGACATGGCAGGCTGCTGAAAGTGACTTTGCATTGCTCCATCCTCCCCCCTCTCTTCATTTTCACACCCAGTCCGTCGGGCCACTTCTGTAACGCCGTCTCCACTCTCATGGGCAGGCGGAGGAGCAGACGAAATGGCAATTTGCAACTCAATTTCTCCCTTACACACATTCATTTTCTCGTCACTGCAAAGAGTGCTGCTATCTGGATGTTTCTCCAATGATCGCTGCACAGATGCATCGAAGGAAATCTCATCAACGTCATCCACCGCCTTTTTCTCTTCTTCACTTTCATCCGCTTCTCCTCCCAGACATTCAGTTCGCACAGGGAGTGGCCTCTCCCCATTCATCTCTTCGGGTCCATTCTCAACGGAACAACAAGTCGGGTCTGACCTCTCG
>JAHBMJ010000792.1:3271-40930 GCA_018398765.1 Chromera velia | reverse complement strand
CCCCATTGCCGGGATGCTGTTGGGAATTGCGCTTCTGTTTCTAGGGGATGCCGTGGACCCTGCCGCTACCGGTGGGCGGCTGCCTGCTCACGAGAGGGTGTATCGACTTTTGAAACCCGGGGGCGATACTCTCGGTGCATGGCTCCCTTTGTTCTTCATGCCCGGTCTGGTCTCCCTTCCCCTGTGTGAAGGCTTGAACGCCGCTCTGTTGTACAAAGCATCGGTAGGCATTTGTGTGGGGTGGATCCTGTCCTTTGTATCTACTCTCGGTCTGACAACAGGACTTGAAAAATTTCTCGGTAAGGGGGGGGGGGGGGAAGAAGAAAGGGAAAGTCGGGGGGACGTCGGGAATGTTCAATGTGACACCCGGAGGCGCCCCTCCGAGTTCCACATGGAATGCACTCGACTTTGTCTCTATGGTCTCCCTCACCGCCATGCTTGCAAAATTGGCAGGTGCCTCAAACGCACAGCCACTGCGGCTTCTTGCAGTGCTGCTCTCGTTTGACATTGGAAAAAGAGTAAAGAAATTCAGCAGCGGGCTGATTGACCCATTGTTGACTGGAACTATTTTGTCATGGATGTCTTTGGCTGTAGCAGCTGAGGCTGGTTGGTTTGAATTGCTTGGCAGGTTTGTGACCTCAAGGGGTTCCCTGGGGCTTTGGAGGAGTTGGGGTCCGGGAGATTTTTTGCTGAGTTGTCTGGGGCCTTCTATCGTTTCTCTCTCGCTTCGTGTGTACGCGAACAGAAAGGCGGTAAAAGAGAATGCACCCATGGTTCTTGTTGGTAGTTTTTGGGGTGCTTTTTTTGGTCTCGTGTCCTCTGCAGTGATCGCAGGACCTTTGTTGAAAATGCCCCCTTCTGCTGCTCTCTCTCTCCTTCCAAGATCAGTGACTTCTGCTCTGTCTGCACTTCTGGCGGGCATGATTGGACAAGGGGCTGACACTCGGTTGTCTGTGACCTTCGCCGTTGTGACTGGCCTCATCGGTGCAAATTTCGGAGGACCGCTCTTGGCTTACACCAAGAAGCGCTTTGGTGTGGGAGGGGCCTCAAGGGGACTTGCGCAGGGGGCTGCTGGGCACGGACTCGGCACGGCAGCCATTGCCTCGAGTGACCCCGAGGCACTCCCCTTCTCGGCCGTTGCCTTCGCTCTTACTGCAGCAGCCTCCGCGCTCCTCCTCACTATCGCACCTTTCAAAGATCTGCTGACAGCTCTTGCCTCTTCATCTGTCGTATAGTCTGTCTCTGCGCTGCATAACGTCCCTCCAGTGCCTGTCGTGTTGTCACAAAAAAATGATTCAGGGGGCAATTGCAGGCCGATTGAGCCTGAGAGATCATCCAGCAATTTGAGGAGCTGAAAAAAGAAAAAAGTGACTTTAAAAGCTAGTTTAAAAGTCTATATGATGCAAGCTACGATGGATCGAAGCGCTGCATTAAATACCTCAAGTTTCTGAGTATGTTTAGGTTATTATAGGTTTTATCCCTATCGCATTTAGGAGTAATTGGGACAATGATTGGAATGCCCAATTGGGACAATTGGAATGCCCAAATAGGAATTAATTTGGAATCCCAAATTCCCGATTCGGAGCAATTTGAAAATATTTTTTTCAATGTGGGAAACTTACTGTACCTGCAAAACTCTATTTTTGTGCATAAACATTTTATAACTCAACGATTTGAAATCTATTCTTTTTTTATTTGTCACCCCCTGAACTAGATAAACAACCTAGTAGTTTCTCCATATGCGCATGAAGCTAGCTAAACACTAGGCTAAACATGGAAAAGAATTAATTCGTTAAATGTACGGTACCTGCTAGCTTTTGTGTACTTTTGTGTGGTAATGCATTGGTATATAGTATGAACAATTGCAGGGGCGACCTCTATAACTTGAAGACAAAACGGCGACAGTGCTCTAGGGCACCACTAAATCACTTATTACTTGCTACATATATAGAGTCAATCACTAGGTCGATCACTTGAGTATACTTCCACTAGTGCTTCTCTCGGTCGCTTGCCCCCGCAACCAACCGCAGATTTAGGGATCGTCGGATGATGCAGTCACTGTAGTGCCTGCATTCTCGTCGAGTCGATCCAATGCTTCACATGTAGACAGTTTGCCCTGCATCCGTCTGACTGACTCCTTCACTTTCCACCCTTTCCTTTGCCGTTCGCCTTGATCACCTTCTTTCCGCCTGCATGCAGGTGTGCGGGGTCACGCGTGGATGAATCGGAATGCAGACAGGCAGGCAGGCAGGCAGGCAAATTAAGAGAGATAGCGGACAAAAACCAACCAACCAACCGAGAAACTACGGCGACACAAAAAAAACAGCGACATACCGTAAACAAGCAATCAGTGAAGGCAGCGACACAGGGAAAAAGCTAGAAGAAAAAGCCGTATTCCTACTTTCTAGCAGGCAAATAAAGAAAAAGACAACCAAGTACTGCAAGACAGGGGTAGGCAACTCCTTCAAAGAAGCTACTTGAATGTCGCTTCCCTGTTTCTTCGCTTTCCTTTTTCTCTCATGGCTCTATTGCAAATAAGACGACACCAGACCCCTCACCCGATATTTTTGCTTTTGAATCGCGGGACTTTCAAGCCATTGATATGAATATCTTTCTTCCTCAGTGGATGCATCAGACTTCCTGTTTTGGCAAAAAGAAAAAAAAAAATTAAGATCTGCTGGAAAATAAGAGAAGAGAAAAGAAAAGAAACACTGCAGGGAGGGTGCTCCCTTCCCCTCTACCTGCCTCCCTGTATCCCTCGCTGACTAACAGCACCGACCCCCGTTTGCAAGCTGCGCTTTTTGTTGCGCTCTCACTCCAGCCGACTTCATCATTCGCATGATTGCCGCTTCAACATCTTCCGGATTGTCCATCTCAACGTCTTCCTCATCTTCATCGTCCTCTTCATCCTCGTCGTCGTCCTCATCGTCATCATCGAGATCTATTGCGTCAAGGTCCACCTCCTCTTGGTCGTCGTCGTCTTCTTCTTCCTCATCGTCTTCATCCTCCTCCTCATCCTTCTGCTGTGCTGTTTTTTTTTTGGAAAGAGAGGGAGCTGTGCCCTCATCGTCATCCTCATCCTCCTCCTCTTCCTCGTCTTCGTCCTCATCTTCCCCCGCTGCTGCCCCGTTAGCAGACACCCCTCGCCTCTCGGCTTCGTCTGCTGCGCGCTCCTCCATTTCTTCCAAGAAGTCATGCATCTGCAGGATGCAAACAAAGAGAATGTGTTGGTTGTCAGTGCCAAAACATGCATTTGGGCGGCTGCTTCATTCAACCCCTGACCAGATATGGATCGCAGACAGGCGACGGTTCCATTAGGCGAAGGAAGGAGCTGTAGGTGGGACTACAAGAAGATGCATGCATGCACAAATAAACCAACAGAAAGGGGCCGGGAAGAAGGAAGGCACCAGGCATGTCCAATGCTGAACTGGACCGCGTCGCACTTCATAGACACCAAACACATGAAACCGTCTAAAGGTGCGGGGCGTACTGCGAAAGAAGCTCACGAAAAGATCCGGTGGGACGATCGCTCCTCCCGCCAAGGAAAGGAAGTACAAGCGATCGAACGAATGAAGGACAGGCGAGAGAGAGCGTACACGAGGATCATGCAGGAGATGAAGAAACTCGCTAGATATCTCGATCATCCCAATCGCTTGATTGGCCGCTTGATCATCATTTTCTCTCCCACACGCACCATCTCATCAATCTCGCGTTGACACATCGATGGATCGATCCTTTCCCCTCACTCACTCACTCATTCACCCATTCGTTCACTTCCCCGCTGACCATGGCTTCGGGTTCTGCAGCGATCGTCCCGGTCACAGAGACCGCTGCACCACAGCAAACCACGACATCGAAATGCATGCATGTGTGTGTGCGTGAATGCAAAAGAGGGGAGCAGAGCACAGCAGAGAAGAGACCCCCGATCCAGAACGCAGAAGTGAGAAAGGAAAGAGGACGGAAAGGGTACGAGAAGACAAGAGAAGAGGTGAGAGGGATAGAGACAAACAGTACATGAACGACTTCGATTCACAGAGATGCGTGCTATTGATTGATGCGAGGACATAGACAAAAACGTACAAACAAAGCACCTGAGCAGCAGGAGACATGAATGGAAATTCTACTACAGGACGACCGAAAAGTGACTCTTGACATGCAGGGGAAGAAAACAAAAAAGAGACTTCATTCATGAAAGGAGCACGAAGGAAAGGATTGGAAAACCAAATTGCAGATGAAGGCAGGGTATCCTAAATCAAGACAAAGAGAAAAAAAATCATGAGTTTCGTTCTTCGAGCAGACACACACACACACACACACACAGAGAGAGAGAGAGAGAGAGAGAGAGAGTCGGCGCGTACATCCTTTGCCTTTGGAGATGATCTTGAAGCTTTCCATGTATTTGATGTCGAACATCAAATAAAGGGTGGCTGATTCGACCTGCGGACCGACAGACACGGAGGTAGGAAGGGAAGGCAATCGTTGGGGTCTCCACATGAAAGCAGCAAAGAGAGAGAAAACATTTCCGCGCCAAGTCATTCTGCTGCTGTGTCAGTTCATCTGCCGGCAGCAGAAGTGAGTCCAAATCTGTGCCTGCGTGCTTTGTTCTGCGGATGGACCGCAAGATAGACGGAGATCGATCAATCCATCCAGCGTGTGAGAGACAGCGACAGAGAACGACACAGAAACTTGGCAGTGAGGAGGAAGAAGTAAGGCAAACACGGCTCAAAAGAGGCACTCACTGTATAAGCATGCCAACCCACCCCTCCCTTTTCAAGGCAGGCGACGTTAGAGGAGAACCCATCAACTTCCACCGCCAAATAAGTCTTCCCAGGTGCGGAGTTCTCTGTCAGGCAGATCTGCAGGCCACAGCCAGACAGAGTGAGGAAGTGTGACGCTTGAGTGAGTGCACAGAGGAGGCAGAGACGGTGAATGGAATGCTGGCTCTAACCCAGGCAGGCTGTGGACGTATTTAACAAGATGCAAATTGCCAACAGGGAACAGGAGGGGGGAACGCGGATTGAAAACTCATTGATCTCTGACTACGAGTGTGATTGCAAATGGCGGCCAAAAGTGGCGATCGAAGAGCAAGCAGGGGGTGGTGGTGAGGGGGGCAGCGGAACTGGGGCAGGAGAACGACACTGCAAGCGAGAGCTTGTAGGAAACCGTCCGTTCTCCAAAGAGCGGGGAAAGAAGGTTCGTCGACAAGAGCGTACTCCTTAAATTTGGGTGCACGGCGAGAAGACTCACAGTTTTCAAAACCAGCTTCAGTCCATCCAGCTCCTCGTCTGAGCAATCTAACTCAGCAGGTTTCCCAGGGCCGACATCGGCACCTGCGAAACGAAGACACGCAAGGGAAACCTGAAATCAATTCGGAGACGGCAGTTCTTGATCTGTGTGGCGCTTACGAGGGATCAGGTGGGCATGCACACAAGAGGTCGAAGCGGGGCGAGAAAAAAAAATCCAGCAGAAACTGGGAACGGGGTGGGTTCAGAGAAGGAAGAATCAGAAACTCTCTCTGGTTGTCTACTGACAATAGAACGATCCATGCTTCATCATGGAGACCCGTCTCCTGCCACCACACGGAGACGTGGAAGAAAAACGGCAGGCCGAACTTCAACCGAGGAATACGGTCAACGAAAAGACACTGTTAAGACTAAGTGAGAGAGACCGAGTCGCATAACGTGCCGGGCTGCACGGCAGCATGAAGAAGTTTCTCAATAGCGTCAACAATGAAACTACTTCGAAGTGTCAAACTCAAAATCACACCGAGTCCAACGGATCAATCATGGCCCGGAAAGCGAAGCTGAGAGGGCACTTAACAAAAATTGCACCCCCCCAGACCACACGGATGGCTGCGTCCGACGTTTACAGGAAGATCTGACGCACGCCAAGCTCGGCCCCGGAAAGACAATTCAGCTGAGGAGGCACTTTCCAAATTTAAAGCAGGGGCAACAAGAAATAAATTTCGCTTTCCGGGCCATTCGCACGGAGTGCGTCAGATACATATGATCGATTCGTCTTTCACACTGGTCAAACCCCGGACCGGGCTGCTCATGCAGGTGACCCACTTTTGGGGTAGAGAGCAGGTGGTGATTTCCTCTTACAAGTAGACTCTTCCCAAACCCTGCACAGCACTCAGATCGAGCCACTACCAAACCCACTTCAGAGCTCCAGTTTCACCTCTTTAAGTTATTGTAGAGTTTATAGGAGTTTTAACATTGATCTTCATTTTTGGTATACTTTTCAGATACAATGACCGATACATTTTAATAAATATTTTAATAGGACAATCAATCAATCACATTCTGATGATTGAGGGTTTTTTCATATATGCCGCGTCCCCATATATGAGAGGCGGATCTAACCTAGTTTATCGATTTGTTCCGTCTTACGACTACCAGCGACAAAAATAGGCGTAACTTCGATCACCCTGATACAGCTTCACAACAGGTTGGACAATCAAAAGAGAGAGAAAAGAGACAGAGGGGATACAAGACAGAACCTTCGAAACAGTTCAGTTCTTTTATTGAAAAAAGGATATCCTTTTAATCAGAAAGACTCTAATTGTGCATAGGTGCATCCCGCACGTCTTCCATCCCTTCAAAGAACTCCTGCTTTAAAGTTTAAACACCCCATCAAAACTTTTTCTTTAAACTCAGTTCCCCAAACTTTTCTGATTCATTTGTTTGCACTTCTACCCATCCCTCTTCTGTCTTCTCGCATTGCTAAAGAAATTCCTTTAGTTTGCGCCCTCCTGGTCAAAAGACCCGGAGAACGCGGCTACTTCCCTTCTGAGCAGACCCTCAAGCTGGAAGGGGCCCCTTGTACCCCTCCTGCTGTGGATGGAGGACAGAAGGTTTGCTGCGATAAAACGCTGCAGAGTGCAAGACAAGAGCTTGTAGTAGCGGTCCATCAACCTTACTTGGACTGCTTCGTCTCCCTCCCCACCCCTCACCCTCCCTGCTCCCAACTTTACCACTTCCTTCAAAAACCTTACTACTCCCTCCCCTGGTCTTCCATAAGTTTCAAAAATAAGCGGCACAAAACGGAAACCAATTTTATGGCAGATCTCCCCATACCTGTCGTTCTTCACTTTCTCCATTCCCCTCGCTGCTAACCCTGCTGTTTTTGTAAATCGGCACAGGCGGTTAGCATCGATGGAATCACATTCTTATTTCATATTAAATAAATAAATAAATTTAAGCTGTATTGCTACCTAGATTGCTACATACTGTTTAACATTTTTCCATGAATTGATTAATTAATGAATCAATCTTACCTTAATACCTTATTATATAACCTTATATTCTTTCATATCTAGTTTCATGTTCTTAGCAACTGTTAGTAACTGGCAGTCTCAGTTAGGATTCGATAACTAGTTTAATAACTTTTCTTTTTCATATAATTTCTTTACTTGGGATTCAAAAGTTAGGAACGCTCACGCCTGGTGTTCACGCATGTCATTAATCGACCATCGTTACTGGCTTTTGTACTGGCCTTGTACATACGTGGTCACTGCCACTCCCGTATATCGCCGGTCAGCAAGGGTCAGAACAAACAGTCGATTCATCACAGCTATTTGACGTGCCACACGTGCACATGAATGAATACCAAGCAGATCGCAGTATAACATGTATATGAGCATTTCACTGCTTTCATTGGAGCCAGCAACTTAGGCTGGAGCAAGGGCCAGCATCGATTTCTCTTGACGTCTACTCCGACTTCCGATCTAGCTGTCTACTTTTTAAATAAAAATATAATATATATATTTATATAGAATCCACGCCTAGCTTGAGCTTTGGAACTTTTCTCCCCTGCTCCGAAGGCTGCTCTTTTTTAGTCATGCACATACAGTGTGCATACATCAGACAGGCAAAAGGACCATAGCAGTTCTTCTTCTTTGCCTTTTGGGGGGCGCCAGACAGACAAGCAGACAAAGAGGCAATACCATGCAGATGTACAGCAAGACTTCTTTTTATCCCAACTGACCTCTAACAAAAAAAAACGCAAGCTTTCAACGGATGATTCAGAAAAACGACAAACAATGAGAAAGCGTGGAAGAAATCCCCAAGCGGGCAGATTTAACATCTTTCTGTTCCCCTGACCACCTTTCGTATGATGCCAAGAAGGCACACGCTTGGCCCAACAGATACACATCAATACCGAGAGAAAATCAGGCAATTAACGAAGCAAGAACAAGCGAGCGAGCGACCAAAGCAAAACGAACAAGCAAAACAATGGACGAAATACATAAAGCAAGCAAGCAGGCAAAAGAAAGAAAGAATAAAAGGAAGGAAAAAGGGAAGAAAAAGATAAGACAAAAAAAGAAAAAGATAATCCAGAAGGAAAATAGAGACCAACAACTACCACCCCCACAGTGAGTAAAGGGTCCTTGCACATACATATGCATAAACACCCACAAAATAACCTTATCTTGAATATGACCGCTACATCAAGAGCTGCCCCCTTCCCAGTCTCATCAGAGGGGCAGTGTGCGGTTATAACAATTGTAAAGCTGTTGACGTTGCGCCTAAAGTCTACAAGCTCCAGAAGATAAAGAAAGTCATAGTAAAAACAATTAAAGAAATTCGGTATCATGTCGCCCGACCGAAGCACTTTCTGCTCAGACACCTCCCTGCTTCGAAGGAACAGTAGAATCTGATTCAACCTCCTCCCCTCTCTCCCTCTCACTGTTGCCGGCCGAATGAACGAACGACTGCGGGGGATGCCTACAGGCTCCAGATCGGTATTTGGTCTTTGCCCCCTTCGGGCATCGGTTCTCCTGTTCAGAATGAGGCCGGCACCCCTTTTCCCTTTTCTGTTCGGTTCTGTAGGGCATTTCCTTTTCTGTAGGGCAACAACAAAAAGATGAAGACGGCCCCAGAGGGAGAATAAGAAGAGGGCGTCGAAAGATGAGAAGTGAGCTCATGTTTCCCTTTTTATGCTGACAATCAGGCAGACTGCATATTTTTTTTTTTTCACTTCGACTCGACGACTCCATAGAAAAGGGGAAACGGGACGGGACGGAAAGCTTTCCTTTCCTCTCCTTTCCTTGTCTTGTTTTTCTTATACTTCACATTACTCCTATATGGAGACTTCCCTATTCCCTGCCCATTTACGCTCACTTGATCACATGTTCAACTGATAAGACTTCCAATCTGAACCTTTATCCTGAGAAGTGATTTTTAATTTTTAAATATCATACTAAGTTTTAGAAGCTTTTAAAATGGTAAATTAATGTATACAAACCCTGAAATCAAATTAAAAATGCATTTTAACTTTTAAAGTAAAATAAAATGATTGAATTATAATTATTTATTAATTACACTGGCAAGCATTTTATTGCATGGTTCATTCTAATTAATTTTAACTATAAATTTAATATACACATATTACAGTAAGCTTGCTTAGAAGCTTGCACACTAGCGGTTTGAAACACATATACATGTACAATGCTTTGCATACATTTCAATTGAATGTGCAAATTCAAAGAGTGGGCGAAATCGATTTTCAGTAATTTCAGCAATTATTTCTTGTCTGCTGACATCTTCCTAGAGCCGTGGGATGGGTTTCTGGTGCATCTGATGGTTGTGGGAAGGTGAGATTGTTTTGTCTCTTTTTTGGGGTGAAATGACATCTTCGGATTATTTATTGATCCCCAGTTCCCCTGAAAGGTGGTCTTGTCTTATTTATTCCCTCTAGGCATGATCACATGAGTGTTGGCCAGTATCTTTGAACGCTGGATGCAGGTTGGGGGCGCTCAAGAAGGACAAAGACTTTCCGGCGATTTCAGATAGGCAGACCTCTAGAGTATATTTTTGCAACTGCGTGTGTGCAACAAAGAAGTCAAACCAATCTATCAAAACCTATATCAAAACCTTCTAAACCCTCGACCTCAAGTGTATTTTTGTGCTTCTGAGCAGACTTGTTGATTAACTTCCACTGTGCCGCAACCATTCTTGATCCCCTGTTGGAACTCAGCTCCCTGGTCTTTATAGATTGTATTAGTATGTCTTTTATCATCATTGATGTATCGCAGCCCTTTCTGGACTTTTGAGTAGAGGAAAGCCTCTTTGGCCTTCTCAGGTGTCACGTTTCAGACGTCGGTTCTTTGCATTCCCTGTATGTCTGGGAGCCGTTTTTTCTGTACCGAGCAGCTAGAAATACTCTACAGAGGCGATTTGACGTCTTCTAGGTTTATTGTATTCATTCCCAGTCAGGAAGAGAGAGGGGGGCACTCCTTTCAATAAATTAATAACTGCTGCCTACATCAACCCTGAGTTGTCCTTCTATCTTTGCAGCATCATTATTTTTAACACACTCTTCATCTTTTGCAACATCAACAACTAGAATTAATGTTTCATAAACGAATAAAGCTTTTTTACTTGTTATAAAAGCATAAAAAAATATTTAAAAAATGTTAAATTAAGTAATAAGTAGAGTGTCACCTCTTTCGAGATTCTTCCAATGGAATCCTATGGGCTTTTCCGTATTGATCCTCTAGCCTGTCTAGAGGACTCCTCAAACTGCTATACTCCCGAATTCCTGGCCCTCTCCTACTAGAAGACCACAGCGAATACGTTGACCTAACGCACTCGTCTAGACCGATACAGATGGACGGAAATAAATATTTGATCAGTCTTTTCACCAGACAGAAATTAAGTCTATGAACCCCCACAGTCCACAGAAAGCTCCTGCTGGTGGCCTCGTGCAATACTCAGAGCACAAGAGATCCACAGAGACACATAGGGCACAGTACAGTTCCTACACATGAAGCTCTCTCAATCCCTAGGTCAAGTCTCTCACTCAGACAGACAGAAACGGCCGTGCACGTCTGTCTGACTGTCTAAAAATTAATGCAATCAGAATTGATTCTGAAGCCTTCGATAGCATAACTGTACCATCGTCCTAATTAAATCTAATATGAAGGCCCGGAGTACATACCACCTTGGTGAGTGCCTCGGGTGTATTTCTTACGCCAAAGTACATGCAGGTCATACCATGGAACTTATAACATGCACATCTTTGAAGTGCATGCAGGCTATACCATGGAATTCACAACATGTACATCTCTGTCGCAGGTGCCCTGCTACCCCGTGTGGCCGGGCCGCCGCGTGCGTGCGTCGCTCTTTTCCCTGGCTCGGGGTGAAGGGACGAATGGAAAGGCCGGGACCGGAATTCACCCTCCGCGAATCCGAGCAGGAACGGGACCGTCGTTTACTTTCACACACCCCCTCCCAAGCTCCCGAGGAAAGACTATAAAGCATACAACATAACACACACCCCTTTGATGAGGGGGAATCGGGAAGCATGAGAAGAGACCTTTCTTTAATCACCCGGCTCCCCAATTTTCCTTTTCCTCTTTTCCTGATGCTCGACCATTGCCTGCCAGTCACCGCAACTAGCTGCCTAATGGGAGTGTCCTTCTTTTAACTAAAGGGCCACTATATGCAGGCAGGGTAATCCATATATGCCAACAGGCAATCACCACAGGAGGCTCCTGTATCAAGCACAGATTTGGAGGCCCTACAGCGAGAAGCAACGCTCCCCATCCAAGCAAGTTACAAACATACGGTATCCCCCGAACTATCTGAACGCTGCCCCGCCACTACGGCCAGCAGCCCAGAACGTGTGCTTATTAGTTAGACGCAGCCACGCCGGGATGTGCCCCGCACACACCTAGCTCGAAACGCCCACACGTCAGAAGATATGTAGGGAAAGGATTGCTATAGGTCCTCCCTTTTCCCCACACCCAAAATGGAGACTACCTTTCCTCCCAACAAACACAGCACAAACATAAAAGAATTATTCATGGATCATTTACCACCTCTCTCTTCATTCTTTTATCTCGTGCTCTTATACGTCGTCCTCTTCAGACGTCATTTATTATCCTTTAAGAAGTGAGAGCACACCAGGCTCACGCGTGTGCAGGGTAAACAGGGAAAGGGAAACCAGCCGACCGGGCTGGAAGGAAAAAACGAAACCACACCAGGAAAGCGAAAGGAACAGTACAGAAGAACACAGGCCCCAAGCCCATGCCTTCTTATACTAACGAACACATAGGACACACAGCCCATCTGCTTTCAGATGGAGCCCCGCTCCATACGCAGAAAACCGATGAGATCTAGCATGCAGGAGCCCTACGCTACCTGCAATGCTTCCTTCTCCGGACGGACCCTGGTCTGAACGTATGGAAGAAATAAAAGAAAGGCAAACAAAACACAAGCATTCCTCATGTAAACTATAATGCACTTCATTTGAAACCAAGAGCTTTTAACAGCCCTGGCAGGCCCTGATACCTTGGCAAGGAGACCTAATCTTACAAAATTATAGGCCTGTCAAAAGCAAAATCCTTATCACCTTCTCCCCCAATACTTCCTTTCCTTCTTTTATGCACTCGTACACACGGTATGTATGGATAGCCCCCACGACCGTCCACAAAGGGAAGGGTAAATGTTTTGCTTGCCTTACCCACCGTACTCTAGTTTGGGTCGGCCATGTGTTAGGGCGTCGGCATCGCAAGCCCCCCTAATACCAACCGGCAGCTCAAGAAAAACACGACTGCAAAAGGTCTTTGCCCTCATAGACAAGACGGGAAGGCCTTCCATCCCAGCTCCTTTCCGTCTGTGAACATGAATTTTAAAAAAAGAAAACCCGAAGACGCCCACACCCAGATAGCGCCCACCGTCCATACATGCTCCTATGATGCGACGAGCTTCCCCGGGCTATGCAGAAATCCAAACAAAAAAGAGAGAGAAAGAATAAATAAACATACACAAACGAACTGCACTCTTAGGAAGTTGCCCCTGAGGCACCCTCTACCCCTTCACGCATGCCTTGTGGAAACAAACAAAACCATAGGAGAGCCACCACGCACTCTTTTGACCCTAGCTCTTGACCTTCTGGGGAAAGGATTTCACGAATACAAACCAACAAAACCAAACACACCCGGACTTACACTCATCCCTAACCTGACCTCCCACAGCGGAGGACAGACTTCAGGCAGGATGAGATGCCGGCAGAGGAAAGAAACGCTCACAACATACTTGAGCTCTCATTGAAATTTCTCACTCAAATGCCCCCTACACTTAGATCGGATCTCTCTTTTCACGGCACTTCCACATCCAAACAGGACAGTTCATTTATGAACGCAGGACACCCTTGCGATCCTACTGAAGCGCTGTGCAAAGAGAGAGAAGAGACAAAGAGACAAAAAGTTTTGGTGTGTGCACAGCGGTCTTTCCTTCTGCCTAAGCTTCCACCTGCGAGACATGATACTTCTGGTGAGCACCCTCCCCCCTTTTTATCTACCTTCTCCCGTGGATTCACTCAGGGGTGATGCAAATCCCTGACAGGGAGGGAGACGAAAGTATAGATCAAAGCGCTGGTCAGGCAGCATGTATACTCCATCACCATAAAGGATTGCAGACAGGCAGCTAGTTCACAGATGGACACAAACTCATTCATGCCCCTCATACCAGCTGACAGCGTTCTTTCAGGCTGCCCAACTGGTCTGGCCAGGCCTGTACTGCTCAAAACGAAGAAAGGAAAGCGTATAGGGATCGGACTGTTTGAGTGCATCGGGCACTCACCTTTGCCGCGAAAACAGCCCATCTATTTCCTGTGCATGTAACTCTTATGCAGACAGGCACCGGACACGGAGTGCAGGACCATGGATACGTGCAGACAGGGTAATGCCTCCTCATGAATGTCGAATCCACCCGCCCATACGCCCCACGTATATGACTTTAAACAGTCTATGCTCGTCCGTTCCATCCAAACTGCCCAAAAATTGATACTCGGTTTACATGAAATTTAGGCCCGCTTTTTGCATGACTTCATGCATTGCCCAAGCATTGTATGGATGCTTTGCCCATGACGCAGAGGCACGTGTGCCATCTACGCCAGAGCGGTGAAGAAAAACACGCAAACATAAACACAAACAGGACGAGACAGAACAAGACACCTACCATACATGCATGGATACGGAGGGTTGAGGAAAGGTACAGTGGGAGAGGACCCCATTCCTGTGACTTTCTTGCTTTTCTGCCTAACTCTTCTTGCTCTCCTGCCTGGCTGAGCCCACACCCACCCAGCAGGAGACCCCTTGTCTCCCGCCCCTCTTTCTTATCACCTCCCCATCTAGCGTATACCGGGGGCGAGTGGGGTGCTTTTTGCCCCCCTAAAGTGGCGCATTTCCGCAAAAAACTCGTTTTCATAATTAAGAAGGAGTTAGAAGCTGAAACTTTGTATAAAAAGACGTTGTAACGATAGAAAAAGAACTATAGAACAGATTTTTTATATCATTTCTAGAAACACAGGCTGTCATACAAATTTTTTGATTTTGAGGCCATTTTTTAAACTTACAAAATTTGTATGGCAGCCTATGTTTCTAGAAATGATATAAAAAATCTGTTCCACAGTTCTTTTTCTATCATTACAACGTCTACACAAAGTTTCAGCTTCTAACTTCTTACCAATTATGAGAACGAGTTTTTTGCGGAAAAGCACCGGTCTCTTATGCAGAGGGAGGGGCAAAAAGCACCCTACTCGCCCCTGGCATACGAGTCGCCTATCTGGGAAGGCAGATTAACGAGAGAGAGAAACGGATAAAAAGGGACGAACAGTACCTCTGGCCTATCTAGTAACTCCTTTTGTGCCCGCACCCACACCCCAGTCGTCCCCACCCCAAACGAAAAACAAAACCCGGTACACGCCTACCTGCAAAGGGACGACAGAAGAGAAAGAGAAGACAACAGAAACAGGACACAAAAGGAAGAAAGAAAGGCCCTGCACCCTTCCCCTCCAGAAGCTCTATGCCGCCTGATTCACGCCATCTCCCCTGGGGGCCACCGGGGAGGGCGTACTTGGTCATCACGTTCACCATGTTCCTTGCCCGTGCTATCTACTGGAAATCTGCCTCAATGACACGCATCTCCTGAATGCACCACTCCAGAACGCCCTGTATGGTCACATCGGTCTGGGCCTTGCCAGACCGGAACTGGTCGTGGAGGGGGCCAAAGTCCGTGTAGACGATTATACGGACCTTCTTGAGGCCCTACATTGCCTTCATAAGGGCAACGATGCCGTAGAGTTTCTTGAGAAGAAACTTAAAGGTGAACACCTCCCCAGCGGTGGAAGACCCGACCTTCTTTCCCACCTTTTTGGTGGCCCACGCGATCTAGTTCTCCAGGAGGGACCGAAGGTCCCCTCACAGCTCAATCGAGTGCACGATCCTGACAATATACCCCAACCGTACAGCGTAGGTCGTAAACTTGAACACCGCATCGAAGTACGCATGCACAACGGGCATGAGCCCCACACTCGTGAAGACCCGCTTGTCAGCAATGTCAGGATGCCCCTTTAGCATCTCGATGATGCGCACGACTGTCTTGAAGATGCGTAAGACAAATCTATCCCGAACGGTCTCCAACAGTAAAACGGTCTCCAAAACAACCATACCTCTCAAGCTTTTTTAGGCAATAAACAATATTTAAAAGCTTAAAACAAAGAGTTTTAAGCGATCAAACAGTACGATTTCCTGTTTTTAAATTGGGTTTAGTAAGAGAAAAAAACATATTGTGTTTGACCGCGCGGCGTACGTGTTTCGTGCGTCAACGCACGCGCCTGTCATGCATGCAATTAAGGCGGCGGCGGGGAGCACCGGAATTTAAAATCGCGCGGATCGATATCAATTAAATCAAAAAAAGCCAATTTTGACGCACGCAGATGCAGCTGAAGGACGCGGTTGCACCTCTACGCACATTGAGCTCAAAGATGATCGACGTAATCGACTAGATCGACACACACTGCATATTTATCTCTGCACATTGTGGGACTGTGGATCTGTTTCAAAAGTGTTCACTGCTGATGTTTCCAGACTAGGTTGCACGGTATTTCAAACAAAATAGCTGGATTCTTCATATGCCATTGGGAGAGTGGACGTTGGAACGAACCTCAGCCGTCTCTCTTCTTCGGGCATGGCCGTCTCGTTCTGCTAGTAAGCGTGGTGGGTAAATTTGGAGAGGCCCGTCTTGCTCTCCATCTTTGATCGACGTCTTTTTTCTTTTGCATACCTCTATGCATGCGCTCGAGCTCTTGCTTTCTTTGCCGGGGGAACTGGCGCTGTTTTCATTTTCTTTCTGGTGAGTTTGAGGTTCCGTCTCCTGCCGTCTCCTCTCAGATCGACGTGTACTAGCTAGCCTTGACAACTCGTTGCATTATATCAGGCACTGGCCTACCTTTGTTCAAGCTCTCAGACTTCCGTATTTTCTTGCCATGTACCTGCAGACAGGATTTGGGATTCTCACTGGGCTGTTTCGGGGATCCAGAGGGGCCTTTGCATACTCTCCGGTAAGTTCATCAGCTTGTCTGTCTCAATGCTTGCACCCCGTTCCATCAGGTCAGAGCATGATATACCTCAGACCCTCCTATGGAACTTCATCCTTTTCTTGTTCGGTGGTTGCACGCAGGATCTGGGACTACTTTTTGCCTTTGCTGAGGAGCTGGGGTTGCTTTCGCCATTCCAATTGTTATCTGAGTCAAACAACTTCGTTGTCTGGTTGTTGCGGTGTTACGCTGAAACAGTGCCTTCAGCTCAGTGCCTTCAGCTCACGGCCAATATTATGAGCGTTCTGCTCATGATTTGTATTCAAACAGTCTAGTACACAGTATATATATAATTTATATATATATATATATAAACATATTAATAACATCAATTGTGATACTTGTAAAAGCTCTACACTATGTTTTATATGTTTTCAATCTTTCTATTAAAACCTTAAGATTTATTGTGAAGAAAATATTTTAAAGAGTTAAAAACTTAAAATCATACATTCAAATTTAAATATATATATAGTTATCATAAATCAAATTTTTATATAATTCTCTTACTAACTAGGATTTAAAAAACACTTAATTGCACTCTCAAACCGTTTAAAACTCTTTGTTTTAAGTTTTTAGTCATTGTTTAGTACCTAGTAATGCTTGATAGATATAGTAATTTTGGAGACCGTTTTGATGTTGGAGACTGTTTGGGATAGATTTGTCTTGTGTCTGGAGGGCTTCAAAATTGACTGTGCTACCATGTGGCCCCACACCGTACGGAGCGGATTCATCCTCACCCTCCACTGCAGAGTCCCGACCCTAGCACGGATGGGTTTCTCGTACTGGTTGTCGACCTCCTCCTCGGTGGAGGGCTCAGCACTTTTGCCGTCCAAACCCTTCCAGGGCTTGCTCGAACACTTCTCCTTCAAAATCTCCCAGAGAGGAGCGATGTCTGTGTTCTTGAGGTATGAGACCTGGGAGAGGTGGATCTCCCCCGTGGAGACTCTGGAGATGTTCACTTCAGAAAACTTCCTCTCGGATCCCTCCCCAATCACACATACGGACCCAAAGCCCAACCTCTTGTTGAGGGTCTCCTAAAGGACTTTGTGCTCCTTCGGAGGGGCTCCAGTCAGCAAATCATCTATCCAATTCATGATGATAGCTTGGGCTCTCCCTCCCTCAGGGGGAGCCTTGACTGCGATGGCTGTGTCCACCCGCTTGAACCCCAACTCCTTACACACACCCTCCAACTTATGATCGAAAAGCTGGGCCGCACAGGGCAACCCGTAGAGGCCTATCTCTACTAAATACGTGCCCCCAGGCTCGTACTCAGCCGTCATCCTTTTCAGCTCCTCGTACTTGTTGTCAAGGATATCCTTGAAGGAGTTCTTCTCAAGAACTCGAGGCAGCACAGAGAGCAGTGTCGCGCTAACCCGTTTAGCGTTATGGTCCTTGGAGGTCAAGAAAACAGCGGTGACATCCGCCACTCCCATCTCCATACCCGTGGACACTGTATGATAATGAAAAGACAGACAGTGTTGATTCCCGCGATGGAAGGAGTTCCGACGTAGGTGTTAACGAGCCGGCCGTCAAGGAAACCCTTGGTGAAAAAGTTTAACCTCGCCTTAGGCTTCCGGCCCCCATCGTCCGTCTCTTTCCATGTGCAGCGCCACCCCATGCCGACGACTGCTCGAACTTCATTCCTTTTGACTCTCCTCCCAAGCGTTCGATTTCCCACAATGTTCACCAGCCACTCCTTCAAGGCAGCGAGCTTGTAAGACCCCAAGTCGATCTCCTCCTTCGTTGCGGAGAGCTGGGTAGAGCCCTTTTTGAAGTGGCTCATCTCCTCCTCATACACGGCTACACCCGTGAACAGGAACCCTGTCCGAGGATTCCTGGAAGAAAGGCAAGACAGGTGAGGAAGACCGCATCACCTACTCCTGGTGGGGCTCCTGGGCGTCCCAGCCCGTCTGGGATTCCCCTTTTCCCTTTGAGACTCCCAAGCCATCGCCCTAGCGAATGATGGAATGCCTCTTTCCTCCTGGAAGTCATCGTTCCAATTCCTCCCCGTCACCTCGGGCACTCTCCTAGCTCGCTCCTCCCTCAAAACCTCCATCGCACAGAGGGTGTTGAACCGCTGCCACTGCGGGCCCTGCAGAACCTCATCAGTTTTGTTCATCTCCTCAACTTCCTCCTTAAGCGGGTTCTGCCTCACAGTGGGTCCTTCTCCTGCCCTGGGAAGTTTTTGACCTCCCAGGACATCCCACTCTTCATCCAAGGAGCTGCTGTCAGTGACAGTGTCGCTCCCGCAGCCCAGCCAGCTTGCCTTAAACGTCGACATTGTCAAGCTGGCTGCCAAGGCATACCTGTCCCCGTTTGTAGACGTGACCAGAGATGGAGGCTCATCATCTGTCTCTACATTCTCCGCAATAGGGCCCAGTGGCTCAACTCTCCTAACCTCATTCCCTTCATTAGCTGTCCCCTCAGCAGTAGGAGGACCCCCGAGATCCTCCGCTTGCTCCTCTCTACCTGAGTTCGGAGGAACAGCAGGTTGAGAGTCTGACTCAGCAGCCTCGGGGAACACAAGTGAGTCTCCTTCAACAGGAGGTACAGCAGGAATGGCAGAAGAGGAAGGCACAGCAGAGGAAGACGATGATGCTGAGGGATCTGTAGACACCGCATCCGCAGAAACCTTTACACCCCCTACCCTTTCTTCCTCCGGTAGTCTCTATACTCCAACCTCTCGGAGCTGGACGGGGTCATCTATTATGCGCACAGCCTCGACAGGGACTTTCCCTCCTTAGATGTCGAACACGTGTTTGATTGACGACCGTTTCACTCTCCCGTCCCTCATTTCCTTAACCTTAAAAGCGAGGGGGTCCCTTATCGAAAGATCGGGTGCGAGGTCTGCCCATCCGTAGCTCCTACACGCCTTTGAGTAGAGGGCCACAAGCTAGGCCACAAGCTTTCTCCGGTTGTCCTTTTAGACAACTGCCCCCTTCACCGGGTGGGCCTGAGGCTCCATCGGCTGACGGTCGTACGAGGAGAACTCCAGCGCAGCTAGACCTAAAACTCTTCTCTCACGGATGGGAGTTCCTTGAGCGGACCGGGACCTATCTGCACCCTCTGGGTGTGCAGAAGGGTCAATCGGCCTATCCTCTGGCTCCGACTCGTCCCCTCACCCCCTCTCGGCAGAAGACTCTGCCCCTCTTTCATCATCTCCGTCATCCTCGGAGATATTCCTTCTCCCAGATGATCTCCGCGGTCGTCTGTGAGTAGATAGACGGAGGCGGGCCTTCTCTCCTATGGAGAGGCCCTGACGTAGAGCTTGAGCAGATCCGGGAGGCAAATCCCCCCCACCATCTCCGCCACCCTCATCATCAGTTCCCCTGCTCCAGTCTCCTCCAGAATATTCCCCTGAAGGTGGGTCGTATGAAGAATTGTCCGGGGGAAGGCCTCCGTGGCCTTCACCTCCATTAAGAGGATCTCCCCCATCATTCCCGTTGTCTCTGTCAGACCTGCTTGATCTACCCCACAGCAGAGACTCAGAAGCGAAGGTATTTTCCTCCGTCTCCTCATTCTCTGCACACGACATCTGAGAGCGAGGAGACCCTTCCCTTTCCTTTCTCTCTCTGCCTGTCTTACCTACCGATATGTTAACTAAAGACTATTGTGCAGTGACTATCAATTGTTGACAAGATATTCAGAAGGTCTGATAGTATATATGCAAACGTACAGACACTTGCAAGTCATACAAGTCTATCAAATCGATTGGCTAAATTGATTTGGATGCGCGTGCTTAAATTGTAAATCGATTCTGTCAGTCGATTGATCGATTCAATTGAATATACAAATTCGATTCTGTATTGCATACAACGAGAACGGAAATTGAATACGATGAGACGGCATTGTTACACTGTTGCTTCACGCATGCGTGATACGATGCATGAACATTCTCAAGGCTATGGTATGTCCGGAAATACGCGAACGCATGCATGCACACCAATACTATAACAGATGGACGGGAGCCACGCGTGGAACTGTTCAGATATCATGCACAGCTAATAGGGCGCTACAACATGCACACGGCCTATAGAGCGTCACAGCAAAAGAAATCTCGGCTCAACAACTAACATATCCGAGAGCGCCTCCCAAGCTTGGTCCCCGCAGCTGACCTCGTTCTTGTCGAGTCTGTCTCTGGGGTCCTTAGGAGGGACGACCTCCACCGTGGGGTCTTCTCTCTCGAATACGATGGGGCGCGAGCGGTCGTCATGGTGCTTCGACGGTTCGACCTGTAGAACATGCACCTGACCTGGTAGCACTTCTTATATACGAGGCACCACGCCTTCTCATCTTCATTGCTCTCTGTCCCCCGGAACACGTCCTAAAAGTGTTTCATCAGTCGATCTCCTCTTTCCATGTACACCCGGATGCTTGCAGTGACCAGATCCGGGTTGTAGCTGCACGGAAGCACATAGGACTGGAAATCGATCCGCTTGTACCCGTAGTACCTCTTGGGAAAGCCGACAGCCATGGACAGCCCGACTATCCAGAATTTCCGCTCCAAAGGGGTCCAGTAGGCATACTCGGCTCCCGGGGGATCAATTTGAGACAGCCCATCTATCTCCCTTGACTCTTTGTCGGCCTGGATCTACTCCTGCTTGGGCCTGTCCATGTACTTGACCGCCTTGTGCATGTAGTATCGCCCCCTACGCTTTCCCCCAGCTGCAGCGGGAGCAATGAAGACTCGGAGACTCATCGAAGTGGTCCAGCCCTCTAGGATCTCGATCCGACGGGGTTGAGGAGGTGAGTGGAGGTAGACGCCCTGGTTCTATGATATGATCTTCTTGAGGCTGACCTCCTCAAGGTCGAAACCCATGTCTCCAGGGAATACCCCGCATGCTTCCTGGATCTCCTCCTGCGTCCTTGTAGCACTCCCACTTCTCCATGAGTCCCCTCTGACTCCTGTCGTCAGTCTGGGAGCCAGATAGTTCTTGAGGGTGTCGAGGACCTCTCCTTGAGTAATCTCCCCCAAGTCTGGGTGGAGCAATGCCATGAGCAAGAACCGATGAATCTAAGCGTCATATATCCCCCAGCGGTACATCATGAACACAGGAAGCTCCACCTGCCACTGGTACCCAAGGGGCTCCCTGTCGGCCTCGAGGAGACGGTTCCCCAGCTTATCGAAAAAGACTGGGCCTGGATCCTTCACCTTCCTTCCCCGCAAAGGAGCTCTCGTGTGCTTATGCACGGTACCAGGCATGCGCTGCACCCCAGGGCCCGAAGGATCCAGAATTGTTCCCCGCATAGAGGAGCCGAACGGGACAAAAAAATCCGGCAGAGGCGACTCCCCAGAGTTGACGGATGCTCAGTCGGACACAGCAGAAAACGGAGACCTGGGACAGGCTCCTGCCGCTGCCGCTTGTCATATCGAGGCCTCTGCCTGAGCAGGGGAGGAGGCAGAGGGCTCTGTAGGAGCAGTGGGTGGGAGGGAGGGAGGCTCAGCAGGGGGCTCTGCAGGAACTATAAGAGGGAGGGAGGGACTCCGAGGCACAGCAGAGGGAAGGGTAGAGGAAAACGACGATAAAGACAACGCCTGCGCCTCCGTGCTTGAAATCTCCTGATAGCCCTCATAAAGGTACGTCAGTCGAGGGGCTTCCCGCAGGCCCACGACTCCTTCCCCCTCATCAGCCAGCTGGAACGAAAATTTCCTTGCCGGCCACTATGTTCCTCTCTGCATCCCCTCATATCGACCCACAGGAGACGTTCCTGGAAGGACGAGAGGGAATCCCCTATGCCCGAGATCACTTCTCCCTGTCCGCCTGCGGTAGTGGACCCCTGTTCCCCCCTCCTGCTAAGCAGAAGTCCTCCACAGTCGAGGGTTCTCCTGTTCTCCGCCCGCCGGAGCCAGGAGGATAGTTCCTTCCTAATCGAACCGAAGGCCTTCCCAGAGACGGATGTTGTCCGGAACCGTCTGCAGATGTTCAGGGTGAACCTGTAGCACGGTAAAACGTTCCCCTTAAACGTTTTTCTCCTTATGCCTGTGCAGCACAGCGACAACATCGTGCCTGAGCGGAGCCATAAACTGCACAATGACTCCACGCAGCTCTGTTCCCAGAGAGGGCATAGACAGTGTATCACCACCGTAGTATCTTCCACCCTCCATCCTGGAGGCGCTCTGCGAAATGTTTGAGTCACCGTGAAAGGGATGCCTCCCACCGTTTTGTGGAATGCACAGGAATACCCCCAACGTTCCCCCAATGGCATTGCCATGATATGAATCACCGCAAGGGGAAACTGGTGGTTAGGTTCCAACATGAGGAGGGCCACTCCCTCCCGATTACTGCAAATACAGCGCTCAACCAGAGCCTGCAGACTCTTGCCCACATACGGTGGTCCCTGACGGTACTCGATGGGGTGCAGTCCAGGAGACCCGTCCCTCTGGAGCTACGACTGAAAAGGGGCACCCGCTCCCGCCTTGAAGTTCTCTCCGTCCATGCACACCAGGTGCAGATGCCCCAGCCAGCGAGCAAAGTAATGTGCGCAATCGATGAGGGAAGCCTCATCTTTCTCCTTTGCTGGATAACACTGTGCCAGAGAGAACCCGGCTCCTGGCTCGTAAAGAACCACCATCATCCCGAAGCCCTCTGTCTCCGCCTTTGCAACTTGAAGAAGGTCCTTGAAGAACCAGATGTCGTCATGTCGACAATCCAGACCGTTCTCTTGATCGGCCTCCAATCGGTAGACATCTTCTCACTCTTTTTATGAATCTTCGGAGTGATTGCGTTCTTTAGTTGACAGAGAGGGCATATAGAAATCCACCTTCTGCAGTCCTCATCGATCTCAGTGCCCTCTGCCGAGAGAGTCTCCTTGAGATCATCGAAATTCTGGTGCCCGTAGCGCGTATGGAGCGCCATCGCCTCGCGCTTTTGGTCGACCCGCACGACCGAGAAGGCAGTCAGGTGCGTCCGTTCGTACCCGTAATCCCATGGTTTGAAGTGGGCAGCGCCCCCATTGTCAAACTTTCTCACCGAGAGAAAGGGACCTTGCTGGCAGTAGTCCGTGTCCGCCAGCTCAGTAGCAGTCCATCTACCTACGACCCAATACGTGATCGGATAGGCAGCCACTGGGACCTCAATGCCATCGGATATGGCTCTGAAGTCCTTCTTGGCCGACCTCTTCTTCTCCTCCTCAGGGAGAGGGTGTTTGGGAATCCTTTCGTAAGGATCCACCTGCTGCCTCAACTGCCGCACCTTATTCCGCCGGTCCCAGTCCTCTTGCAATGACTGGAACCAGGGTTGCCAAAAAATATCGTACTATGCCGTATTACAGCCGATTATAGCGTTTTGTACTGTTCCTGGTGTTTCATGAAAAAACACTGTACTGTATTGGACTCTATTAAATCAATCAATCAATCAAAAATCAATCAATCAAAAAAATATTTTTTTATAGCATTTTAGGGCATTACTAGGCCTATTTTAACATCTGAAACTAATTTTAACTACTTGTAATACTTAATTAAATCGTGGGACGGTATCTCTTGGAGTGTTCTGGGCCGAAGACCTAAAATTGGACTATGTTTTGCGGAGTATATTTTTCAGACTGTTCGCATACAGAAAAAGTTAGAAAACATCTTTTTTATAACCTGTAAAAATCACTAAAAAGACCTAAAATTGGAGTGTGATCACCTTGTGTAGAGTGTCAAGGTCTATAGACCTAAAATCGGAGTGTGTACCCAGACACACTCCGACAGGTATTGATCCACGAATTAAATACTTAGCAATGTGTAATGTGACATGCATAATGTTTTTTACTGCTTGTCCCCCTAAGTTTGTCATACTAGAACGGTAGTAGAACCTATGTGGAGTTAGAATGCAGTATACAGAACACCAAAGTAAAACAAACAAACCCCCAGGCCTCCCCTTCCAACACCTCCACCCCCTCCTTCTACTCCAGAGGCTCAACCACCTTCAGACCAAACGAAGCCAGTCGCTCGATGTCGACTGCACAGGACCCAGCAGAGACTTCCTTGACCACCGCCCCATCCTCATATATCGGCAAACCCTCCCCCTCCCCTCTCCACACCTCCTCCCTCCTCACCCTCCCCTCCTTCCTGTGAGTGCGTACTAGCTTCACACCCGATATTGCTCTCCTGGCTGTCAGAAGAAGAACTGGAGGCGATACCATCGGAGCGTCTGCCCCACCTTCTAGGCCGCTGTGGCTCAGACTGGCTGACTGACTGACTGAGGACTGACTGATCGATTGATAGACTGATTGATTGATTGATTGATTGATTGATTGATTGAAGAACCAAAGGGCCCTCCATGACCGTCATATACGCTCTCTGGCCGTCTCTGCATGAAGCTATATAAAGAATTTTGTAAATGTTCTTTTGTATAAATTATCATCTTAAACTTTATAGATTTTCCTAGGATGGCTTTGGGGGGCCATTATACCGTAATCGTACTGTGTTTTAGCTAGAATTTCAAAAAACACTGTACTGTACTTTGGCAACCCTGACTGGAACCGGTACCCGCAGGACCTACCTTAGGGACCCCCCCCAAGGAAGTGCTCAAAGGACTCGTTTAGGATGGCTTTGTAGTGCGGGTTGCGATCGTACACTGCCTGAGGGAGGTGGTTGAGGCCGTACCTATCCGGCCTGTCCCCCCAGGGCTTGTGGATGATGCAAGCCTCCAGAGCTCCCACCTTGAAGGGGGTGTTCATGACCTCACCATCTACCTGCGGAATTCCCTGTCGCACCCCCTCCTAATACATGAGGTCCATAGACAGCCTCACCCCATGTGAGATCTGTCTCTCTTCCTTTGTTCTCTTTGCCCATGCACGGTACGCGGGAAGAACATCCTTTGTCGCTAAACGAGGGATAAAGAGACCTGCACCACGAGCATTGCAAATCAGCACGTCAGGGAGGTTCGGCTGATCGACCGTGTGGAGGGAGCAGGGGACGACAATGTTCTTAGGAGCGCCGGAGGGGTCATGAGTCCCAAACCAGATGCCAAGAACTGCAGGACAGGAGAACACCACTTCATTCCCCAGTCCCCATGACTGGAGGGGCATCTCCAAATACACCTTCCACTCAATAAAATCTTATCCTAAGACAAGATGCTCATAGTGCCAGTGCCTCGACCTCCTGGGCAGCCCCCCGTCTGGAGGCCGATCTCCCTCCTCCCCAATGCCCCCCAAAAACAAACCCGTCCAGTCCAGGATATCCGGCCCCACAAAGGCACGTATAAGACCCCTCACCTTTCTCCAAGAGATGAGGTTCCCGAACATACAGGAGTTAATATGGACCTTGTCATCTTGATGACTCTGTACTTGACGAGCTCGGGGTTTAGGGATCTCGAATTTCCCGAAACCTTGTAGACCTCGAACTTAAGAATTCTCTAGAAACCCAGCCCGATGCCGGGTCCTGCTCAGGTCGTTCATCAGCTCCATCTCACACTAGCCAACAGTGTAGACAGCAGACTTTGCACTAGAGGGCACCGCACCCATGGTGGTCTCGTCTTCCGGTCCCCGTATGCGAGAGATGAGCTCAGGGAGATGGGGATCGTGCTCCTCCATCATGTTCTTAATGTGCTTGACTCCTTCCACGGTGAACTCAGACTGGAAGGCTTTCATGACCATCATGCAAGTCTCTAAGCCTGCCGGGAAGAGAGCCTACCCCATTTGTTCTAAGCCTGTCCGTTCAGGCTCATCGGACAAGAGCGTTTACCAGGCTTTACGGACTCCTTCTCTCCATACATCGACCCCTATGTGCGACCCAACAGGATCCCATACAAAGAGGCACTCTATAGCCCCCTCATGCTATACAGGGAAAGTCGTTGTATCGTAGTTGGGTGAGTACTTGGCTCCCGGCTTATAGTACAAAGGGAGGCCAAGCTGGTCGGCAAAGCGGACTTTATCGAGAGACCCCTTCTTATGAGGGATCATCTCTTCACCCTTGGACACGTGGATGGTCAGGTTGAACGAATCCTCCTTCCCATGTGAGATGCCACCCGTTACTACAACAATATTATCATCGTCCTGACCCCCAGGAACGACCTTCTGCGAGGACACAGGAGGGACACTACCCTGGGCCCCCGCTGCGCCTGTCTGGAGTCTGAGTTCTTCTTCTCGAAGACTTAGTTCTCGTTGTTGAACCTGCCGGGAAAAAGGGTGCGCCCACCACGGCCGCGACCCCTACCGCCTCCCCTCCCCCCTGTGCCGCCCCCACGACCAGGATAGGGAGAACCTCGACGATCTCCGGAGCCTTCACCACGGTCTCCTCCTCCCGGAAGACCTCTAGGACGGCCTCTGGACCCGCCCCTGTCCTGCCCGGTCTTGTCCATCTGCTTCATCATCCATTGCTTCTTCGCGTTCTCATCAGAGCAGTTGTTGGGAGCATGGCCTATCGTTTTGCACACTAGGCAGCCGTCCTTCTTCCAAAATTCAATCCAAGGACAGGCCCCATGGCCCCCCCACTCTGCATGTCTCTCTGGACGGTTGCATTTCAGGCACTGCCCTATGCGGTACCCGTGGGGAAAGCTCTTCCTGCTGGAATGATTCCAACACGCCTTATCCCACAAAGACCCAAACTCTCCATCCCACTGATCAGTACTGACCAGGCTTGATGGGAGTTTCTCCAGGACCTGCCATCATCCCGATGAACGCGTCTGATCCGGTCCCGTCCCGGTGCTGGACACCATAGCGATCAAGAACGGGGTTCCTATTGGGTCCCCTGGGGTTGACAACGGCCTGAGTGGGAGGACGGTCCTTTCTTTCCACCCCTTTGTCATTGTATCGACTGGAGGGAGCAAAGGAATTGGACACAGGTCCTAGAGAGCGCCCCCAATTGGAGCTCCCTCCACCATCCCCCTTACCGGAACCCCTGCTAGCACCGCCCTGCTTACCGCCTCTAAAGCCGCGATTGGAGCTGCCCCTGCCCTTCCCGCCAGAGTCAGGGGACTTTCCTCCAGAGGGTTTCCCTCCCTTTGTCTTGGAAGAGGACTTCCTCTGCGGGACTCCTCCAGGCCCCGCAAATGTCACAAAAGGAACTTTTGGAATGATACCCCCCTGCGAGGCACCCCCCGAGTCCTTCATACCGAAGGTTGCCGCCTTCTGTTCCCACTCTCTCCTCAAGTCCTTAACGAGAGCTCCTTTGACTAGGCCCCGGTCCCAGGCATCCCCGAGAGACTTGTTAAAGGTCTCCGCCTGGGCAGCGATGGCGTGGAGCTCCTTCGTGATCTCCACTTTGCTCGTGAGGTCCACCGGGGTTTGCCTCTCCTGCCACCTCATTATGAGGTCGTTTGGCAGGTGTGCCATCAGGAGCCTGAGCCTGTACTTCATTCCAAGCTCGTGGATAATGTTCTCCTCAACCAGGTGGTTCAGGAGACGCTTGTGATATGCCAGCAGCTCCGTATAAGTCCCAAACTTACAGGGCTGACAGGCAATCCTCTCGTATTCCAGGACGAGAGCAGAGGTCGAGTACTGGATCGTCTTGAAAAAGTGCACGAAGATCATCGCCACAACCTTATCCTGCATCTCCACAAAGGTCTTCAGAACCGATGTCAAGATCTCCTCCAGTGTGTAGGCGATGAGGGGCTCCTCAGGGTTGCACTTCGGCCTCCTCCAAGTCCCACTCGACTCCCTAACTCCCAAGAAGGAGAAGATATCAGGAGCTCCCGAAGCCCCGACATCACCAGTACTCACTCCCCTACCTATAAACACCATCGCAGGGTCAGGGGGAGACACTCCAGGATATACCCCCCCACCTGTTTGGGGGGTCATCTGAAATACTGAAGGCAAGCGGCCTTCAACAGCACCCCCAGGGACACCCTTGGCTTGGGGAGGAGGAGAGAGCGCGTCTATCTCCTTGCGGAGTCTCTCAGCTTGCTCGTTGAGAGCAAACACGTCTGATGCCACCTGGTCGATGTGACCTTGTAGGGTCGCTACCTGCGTGTCCTTGTCGGCTTTTCCAGTGTCGAAGACCTCTTTTTTCTCGGCCCAGGCTGCCAGCTCTTTTACATACTCCTCCTTCCCTTCGGACCCCTCAGGGAAACTGTCCCTCTTAGGTATGCTGCTCATCATGTTATTCTCCTCCTTCTGAATATCCAGAATTCGGACCTTGTTAGAGCCTTGGTCGGCGTTGAGACCCGATATCTCAGCCACGAGGTCCTCGTACTGCTTCCTTTTCTTCTCCAGCAGGGCGGGGTCAGTTTGCACACCGACCACCTGCACCCCCTCACCAGAACTACTGCTGCTACTGCTACTGCTGACCCGTTCAGCAGAGGCCGGACACTGCTCACTGGACGTGGGGACGGCCATCTGACGGGGGGTGTCTGGTATCGCTCCCGTCTCCTCCTCCATCTTCACCTTTGCCTCTGTTGGAGCTCCCCCATGGAGCTCCCCACCTGAAGAAAACACAATAGGGCGAGATAGGGAAAGGGGGGAGGGTTCCTTCAGAGTCTGCAGGCAGAGGATCTGCTCGTTCAGGGCCTTCAACTGGGGACCAGTGATTCTCTCCTTCTCTCGGCGTGAGAGAAGCTCCCTGGTGGCCATGATCCTCGCCTTGCCCATTCTCAGGACGTCAGTCCACTGCACATACCTCTTCATTCACTCCGCGTCGGGCGGAGAAACACAGTCCACAACGTGCCTGTGGAAAATCCGGAGCTGCTCAGAGACTTTCGAACTAAGGTGGGGCACCCGTTCCACCACCTTCTCCAGCACTTCCACCTCGGTCCTTGCGACATAATGCTTGACGTTAACCCCCACCTTGTTCCTGTTGGTGAAGGTGAGCCCGCCGCACCATTCGTTCGAGTTACCGAGAATGGCAACAGCATCTGCATATTGCCGTACCCACTCGATGATGTCCGCATCGTCCGTAAGGCCGAAGACGCCCGCGGTCTTCGCCTCCATACCCTTGATTGCGATGCACCCGTGGGGAGCATCCTTCTTGGGACCTATGGTATGTCACCTGCAGTAGGGAATCGGGGAAACAACAAGGGGAATGTTGTCGGAATGATAACGGGAGACTCCCTCAGTAACGGCGCCAGTAATAAGTAGAGTCTCACCTCTCTCAAAATTCCTCCAATGGAATCCTAGAGGCCCTCCTGTGTCGATCCTCTAGCCTGTCTAGAGGACTCCTCAAACTGCTATACTCCCAAATTCCTGGCCCTCTCCTACTAAACGACCACAGCGAATACGTTAACCTAATACACTCGTCTAGACCGATACAGATGGACGGAAATAAATATCTGATCAGTCTTTTCACCAGACAGAAAGTCTATGAACCCCCATAGTCCACAGAAAGCTCCTGCTGGTGGCCTTGTGCAATACTCAGAGAACAAGAGATCCACAGAAACACATAGGGCACAGTACAGTTCCTACACATGAAGCTCTGTCAATCCCTAGGTCAAGTCTCTCACTCAGACAGACGGAAACGGCCGTGCACGTCTGTCTGACTGTCTGGAAATTAATGCGACCGGAATTAATTCTGAAGCCTCCGATGGCATAACCGCACCATCGTCCTAATTAAATCTAATATGAAGGCCCGGAGCACATACCACCTCGGTGAGTGCCTCGGGTGTATTTCTTGCGCCAAAGTGCATGCAGGCCATACCATGGAACTCACAACATGCACATCTCTGAAGTGCATGCAGGCCATACCATGGAACTCACAACATGCACATCTCTGTCGCAGGCGCCCCGCCACCCCGTGTGGCCGGGCCGCCGCGTGCGTGCGTCGCTCCTTTCCCTGGCTCGGGGCGAAGGGACGAATGGAAAGGCCGGGACCGGAATTCACCCTCCGCGAATCCGACCAGGAACGGGACCGTCGTTTACTTTCACAAATGAAAAGTCACTTCTCAGGACAAAGGTTCAGATTGGAAGTCCCATCAGTTGTTCATGCAAACACGCAAGCACCCCTGCCTTCAGTAAATCGCTCACCCCCCAAGTCAGATCACGCATGCAGACAGGTAAAGGCAGAGAGACGGATAGGCACACCAGCAAAGCAACAAGCGCAAAATCGCGCGCGCGCGCGCACACACACACACACACACACAGAGACTGCACGTCCGACGACGCCTTCCTTGGACTGAAGCTCTGATTGAGCCTCCAAGCGTCCCCACCGACACATGCAGACAGACAGCCGGACAGACAAACACACAGAGGACCCAGAACGGGGAGCTCCGCTTCATCCTCTGCGGTTCAAATGAACAAACATTCATACAGGCAGAGACGGATCCGTCATTTCCATGCAGCAACATTCTTTCATGCAGAGACGGATCCGTCGTTTCCATGCAGCAACATTCTTTCATACAGAGACGGATCCGTCGTTTCCATGCAGCAACATTCTTTCATACACAGACGGATCCGTCATTTCCATGCAGCAACATTCTTTCATACACAGACGGATCCGTCGTTTCCATGCAGCAACATTCTTTCATACACAGACGGATCCATCATTTCCATGCAGCAAAGACGGGTGCTCAAAGAGGTGAGGGGGGGGCAGACAGAAGTTGTGCAGATCAAATAGAATGTAGACAAGGAGAGGCACATGGACAGAATGTGCAAAAAAGAGGACAGTGGAGCTGCGCGATAGCATTCCCAGACACCCCAGCACTGCCTACAGACGTCGCCACCCCAAGCACACTGGCGGGTCCCTCGTAGCTGCTTTCAATATGACGAGGACAGAAAACGCCCCCCCCTCCTAGTGCGTCCATGAATTTCCCAGCGTAGAGGAGACGAGCGCTGCAGCGGCGGCTCGTGTCGCTTCAATGGCCACTCTCCCACCAACATGATAATTAAGCCCCCCTTCCACCGCTCCCAGATCTGCTCCCTTACACAGACCCCACGGCGACTGCATGCGGACTGTAGAGCGGCCGCCTGGTCTGACGGTCGAGCTCCTTCCGTCCTGACCCGCCGTTGGTTGAACGTTTCCTTCCTTCCTTCCTTCTTTCATTTGGCCCTCCCACCTTGTTTGTTGCTGTTGCTGTCCCAAAGCTAGCGCTCCTGTTGCATATAAGGACGAAACTGCGAACCCGAAAGATACAGGTAGACACATAAGCAGGCTGCATGGACTTTCTTTTGCGTCTGGAAAGGTGGATAGGCTGGAGGGGTGTCTGGATGGATGCGAGGAGGAAGGTCTTCTTCTAGCTGGGTGCTTTTGGTTTCTAAATCCCGACCCTTCACTCAAACACGCAGTGACTCCCTCGCTCTCCACGCTCACCTGCACTTCCCAGCTCGCTGACACACTGGCTCACGAGCTCATTCAAACACGCACGCACACCCACAACAGTCACTCGCTCCTATATTTACTCACCCCCTATCCAAACAATCTTGAAGTCGGCAAAGGCAACAATCTGCATGCGGACTGTAGAGCGGCCGCCTGGTCTGACGGTCGAGCTCCTTCCGTCCTGACCCGCCGTTGGTTGAACGTTTCCTTCCTTCCTTCCTTCTTTCATTTGGCCCTCCCACCTTGTTTGTTGCTGTTGCTGTCCCAAAGCTAACGCTCCTGTTGCATATAAGGACGAAACTGCGAACCCGAAAGATACAGGTAGACACATAAGCAGGCTGCATGGACTTTCTTTTGCGTCTGGAAAGGTGGATAGGCCGGAGGGGTGTCTGGATGGATGCGAGGAGGAAGGTCTTCTTCTAGCTGGGTGCTTTTGGTTTCTAAATCCCGACCCTTCACTCAAACACGCAGTGACTCCCTCGCTCTCCACGCTCACCTGCACTTCCCAGCTCGGTGACGCACTTGCTCACGAGCTCATTCAAACACGCACGCACACCCACAACAGTCACTCGCTCCTATATTTACTCACCCCCTATCCAAACAATCTTGAAGTCGGCAAAGGCAACAATCAGGACAGTCATTCATACGTGCGGACAGTCAAATCTTCCCTTCATCCACAGACAGACAGAGAGAGAAGACCTGCTTCCCACCCAAAGCCACGCCCCCTCTCCCATCCACCCCCCTCCTTGATGATGACCCCTCCCCATTTTCCAACGAGCATTCATTCATGCAGACAAAGACAAAGTGACAGTCCTGTTAGTCCAACAGAGGTTTCGTCTAATCCAAAAGATGCGTGAATAAGAGTCGTCATTGTTGAATCTGAGTGTGTGTGAATACGTCATTGTTGAATCAGGGTTTGGTTTCGCGGGAATGACGGACTTGCCTATCCGACGATCCCTGCAAGTGCCCGGAAGCACGGAAGGAAATTCATTCTTTATTCTGCAGAGCACGGCAGAACTGACAGAAGCAGCGAACTGCCAGCCAGTCGAACAGTCTTGGCCTTGAAAGGTTTTGATTCCGGACCACACCTTACGGTGCGCCGAAACGAGGAGGGGCGAAGGTACCAAATGCATATGAAACGCCCCACGAAGACCGAATGGAAAGAATGGCGTCGGACCGTGAGGATAAATCGCTTACCGTCTACAAAGGGAAAATAAATGATATGGACGAACTCGTCGCGTACGTGAGAGACGGCTCAGACGGAAGAAAAGAAACCAGCAAATGAATTGATTTGTCAAACGCAGGCCAAGACAACCCCTTCCCCATTCATCCTATCTGAAGTTCACAACTTCAAATTTCCTTCCAGGTTTTCACGTCATCCATCCCTTCCTGTGCTGCCTTCTTTCCCTCCGAGCTTTCCTTTCCGTTCCGCTCATTCTCTTCTTGACTTTCTTCTTTTCTCTCCCAGGCCCCCCTCTTCAAAGTCGGTTCACAATTGATGCATCTGTTTCTTGGCTTATTCATGAGGGACAGGAATAGTGAATGAACGGCAAAAAGGTAAGCAGGCAGGACAGAACAACGCATGATTAATTAATCCCATTGCAGTACTTTTCTGTGGAGTCGCAAAACAAAACGGTCAAAGTCGACGGAAAGAAGGACAAAAAAAAACAAAACCAAAACAATCAAAGAAGGGGGGTAGAAAGAAGAAAGTCATGTCCTTAAATACGAGGCGAAGAAGAGGAAGACAAGTCAGAGAGAGAAGGCGAAGAAGGAGCATTTCCAAAACATCGGTTTGCCACCCCTCTCTCCATGATGAGCATGAGGGTCTCTCTCTCTTTCTTTTTCTTTCTTTGTTTATTCCAACCAACAAAATACGACTTCGGAATGAAGTCTGTTAGTCTGTTGCCTGGCTCTTCTGGCTGGCTGGCGTGACTGTTCTCGTAGGGATCGATCAGCGGTTTAGTTTTTTCTTTCTTGGAGCGGCGAGTCGGAGAAGGCTCCTGAAAAAGACGAGGAAAGATCTATCGGCCTATCTAGACCATAAGTAGTCTTAGTCCAAATAAGATTCCGGTCGGGGCCGATGAGAGGGGACGGACGCCTGAAAGCCCCTGAATGAAATACGGGGAGCGGCAGCAGGAGTAGGAGTAGGAACAAGGGAGCTGGGCGTGCCCTGTGCGTATCGCGACACGAGCATGGTCTCTCTCTGCCCCCCTTCGCCTGCGTGCATAGCAGGAGGAAGAGAAGGAGACTCGTAGAACCTAGGAACCCCCGAAGAGCTTTCTTCCCCCCTTTCCGTCCGATTCGGGAAGAGAACAACATTCGGAGCTTCTGTGCCTGTCTCGAAGAGATGGCCCCCCATGACCATCCCAGCTTCATTGCCTCTTCTAACCACATCATCATTCTGGCACCTCCCTTCCCGGGAGTGCGCTATGGAAGAGAGTGGAACGGCAAAAGCGGCAGGACAGTTGCCATTTGTGAGGTCACTAGCTTCAACAGCCAACCCACTGTCCACACACCGACCCCTTCCGGTTTCTGCAGATTGCACCGGCAGCCCACCACGGGAAGGAAAATGTCTGTCGGGACTGCCAGCAACTGCAGCAAAAGAGGAGGGAACTCGTTCATGGGGACGTGGGCGGTGCAACCCACCCCCGTCTCTCAGCATACCAGCTCTGCCATTTTCGAGAGGCTGCACGGAGAACGCGGTCTCCGTTGGCGGTTGCGTTGAGACTGCCGGTACGGTGCTGGGGGAGGGGTTTAACGTAGGGGCAGGAGGGAGTGCGGAAGGGGGGGGAAAGGCCGGTCGGTCCGGAGGGGGCGTGCGAGGCATGCCGCCAGCGTGAGCAGGGGGCGGGAGAGTGGACTGATCTTTCCAACTCCGCATCATGTCTTGCCCGATTGGGGGTGCCTCAACGGTGCGTGACACTGTGAAGGGGCCGTGTGGGAGATCTCCTTTGGAAAGTGAAGCCACAGAGGTGCTCATCGTGGTGGGCAGTCGAGGAGCTAGGCGTCGGCCTGTGCTCTCCTCTCCTGATGATGCTCGCCTGGTTGTGTCTCTGAACTGTTCTCCCTGACCCATCGGGAACATTAGAGGGGGGGGGGGGCACGGGAACCTGGCGGGAGACGGGAGCAACGGAAGAAGGGTGAATGGGGTGATGGAGATTTGTCAAGCTTCTGCGTGACTGAGGGGCAGTCTGAGAGAACGTCGGTGCGGTCTCAAGCGAATGGCAATTGGAAAAGGAAAAGGAAGACGTGGTCAGGGGAGTCACTGCCCCCGTCAACTCCTCAGCAGGGAATGGGGACGTCGTCTTAAAAACATTCTGGTGTGGGGTGAGCGGTTGAACTCTGGTGGTCTGGTGGGGGGGCGGACACAGGCGATGTGCAGTTTCAAGTGATTTTGTATACGCGTTGGCACTCAGGTGCTGTGCAGAGGACGTGATTGGTGTCCGTGGAGGAAAGGGTGGGAAGGGCGTTTCAGCGCTTTGCCTCCTGGGTTGGGGTGGGGGGTGCGGTGCGGGGAGGAATGCGGAGGAGATCCGGGGTATATCTTGGACAGAGCTGCTACTCCCCATCGTTACAGCAGAGGGCGGTTGGGTCGGATGTGTGCTTTCCTGGCTGTTCGGATTCGTTGGATGATCTTCACGGAAAGCAAAAGTGTTCATCGCTCGAGGGGGTAGAGCAGGGGGCCGAGAGAGGATTTGGGTTCTCATCTCAAAATTTGAACAATCCACAAATCCTTCTTCTCCGTTCTCATGAGGAGAAGGAAAAACACGTCCTGTCGTCGTGCTTCCTCTCTCGTCTCTCCCCGTCGCCCCAATTCCCCCCCTCGAATTTCCAACGAGACCGCCGTTTCCCTCGTCTTCCCCTTTCTCTCCCCGTCCCCCTTCCACGGCCGGGAGGAGGACAGAGGATTTCTCCTCTCTGCCCGACGCCATGCCCTTCTCATTCTCAGCCCCCCCCTCCTGCTCTCCATGCCCCAACGACATGGCCCTCCAGATCCATCGCTCCCCCCTTTCGGATTCCCTCTCAACCTCCTGCACACTCATGATGTCCCCCATCTCCGTCTCCGTCCCCCCCTCCAACCCGTCGACAAGGCCACTCCCGGTCAACGCAGGGGCCCCTAATAACGAAAGGGGCAATCCCAGCTCTTCACCCTCTGTCAGTGGGACAAGAATCCTGAGACTCGCAAATCCACCGCCTTCCCCTCCGACACCAAGATCTGATTCACTCCCTTCACTCTGGCCATCACTCATACCCTCATCATGTGTGGCTGACACTCTGCCGTCTCCAGTCGGGCTCCTCAAGGACCCCCCTTCCCCTCCAGTGCCTGCCGTTGCTTCACCGTGCGTGTGCGTCTGCTGCTTCTGCACCTGCGGCTCCTCACGCCGCCACCGTCCATTCGGAATGTTGCGAGCTCTCTGTAGGTGCACTGCTTTGCTGTGTTCCTCGAGAAGCGCTGTCAGCTCGGACAGGCCGAGGGAACACAGGTAGGCCTTCAGTGACACGTGGTGATGGAGGCTCAGCTGCATACACATTTGTTTGTTTGTTTGCTTTGTGCGTGGATACACATACGTATGCACTCACTCTCTTTCAGAAACGCCTTGGACCCATGCACCGATAATTTTACTTGTCCTTCATTCCTGTCTGTGACACAACTCAGAGAGGTATCAGAGCTACCGAGAGAACACCTCAAAGGGCACGCAAAATATACATAGAAGAGAACCATCGAGAAAGATCCAGACAACTTTGGAAGGGAAACGAGGGAAAAGGAAAAGCGGGATCGAGACAGGGCTTCCTTCTGTCAGGATCACACTGAGAGCCACGAAATCCTTAGCACATACAGAGACAGAAAAAAGAGACGGAGAGACAGACTGACAGAAAAAGCGCCGGGGTCTTTGTCGTTCAGAGCGAGGGGGTTGCCCGGGGAGTGGACACCTTCATGCCCTTTGGTGGCTTCTCCTGACGCCGAAAAGCCACCCCTTTCCTTTTTCTCAGCCCCTGCGACCGTTTCCTCCACAGTCGCGACTTTGATGTCCACAGCGTCATGCCTCAGCAGATAATGAGGAGAATCGGATGGGGTGTCCTGCTTGCCTGCTCTCTCTGCATCAGCGTGAGTTTTCGTTTCAATGCGTGAGGATGAGGAGCAGGACCCGCTTCGACCCTCTTGCTGACTACTGCTGGAGGACAGAATGGTTGTCTTCTCTTGATGAGGACTGGCAACGAGGGTATTGCTGCTACTGCTGCTGCTGCTACTGCCACTACCACTGCTGGCACGGATGTGTTGTGGAGACTGCAGATGTCGATCTTCTTCAGAGTACAGCTGCGTTCCGCAGGGAGAGAACCGACAGAGCCTGACGGATTCCGGACTCTGCTTGAGGACCTTCAAGCAGTGGAGGCGATCTGTAACAAAGAGAAACGAATATTCAGAACAGAAAGAAAGAAAGAAAGAAAGAAAGAAAGAAAAAAGAAAGAAAAAAGGAAAGAAAAAAGGAAAGAAAAAAGGAAAGAAAGAAAGAAAGAAAGAAAGAAAGAAAAGAAAGAAAAGAAAGAAAAGAAAGAAAAGAAAGAGAAGGAAGGAAAGAAAGAAAGAAAGAAAGAAAGAAAGAAAGAAAGGAAAGAAAGGAAAGAAAGAAAGGAAAGAAAGAAAGGAAAGAAAGGAAAGAAAGAAAGGAAAGAAAGGAAAGAAAGAAAGAAAGAAAGAAAGAAAGAAAGGAAAGAAAGAAAGAAAGAAAGAAAGAAAGGAAAGAAAGGAAAGAAAGAAAGGAAAGAAAGGAAAGAAAGAAAGAAAGAAAGAAAGAAAGAAAGGAAAGAAAGAAAGAAAGAAAGAAAGAAAGAAAGATAAATCCGTAGACGCAGCATCTCTGTCAGTTGACCGACCGGAGTTTTGCCTTTCACAGGGACCATTCCGAGACCAAGAATCCTTTGTTCGGTGTGTCGACAGCAAAAAATGGTACACACAAAACAAACACCCATGCAGTCGCATACAAACAAAACAAACATGCGTCTGTGCCTACGAATAAGACGAACCAGGTGCACAAACGATCGAGCAAATACGTTTCTTCACGAGCGGGGTCGACAAACCAGGTCGGTAACCCCCCCCCCCC
>JAHBMJ010000791.1:17407-41106 GCA_018398765.1 Chromera velia | reverse complement strand
CCCCCCCCCCCCCCCCCCCCCCCCCCCCCCCCCCCCACACACACACAGAGTATGTGCAATGATCACATTGGTGGCCTGAGCCTGTGGACGGGTCTCAGTCTGGTTCAACACACGGACCGCATTCTCGGAACACCATCAGCTGTTTTCAGTGTTTGCTTTAGTAAACGCTCTGTTCTGTTCCTTCCTTCTGTACTCGTTTTTGTCTTTCAACAATTCTGTCCCCTGATAGCCTCTTGCCGTCTCCTTCGATTTCATCCATTTTTTACTACTTCTGTTTCACTATGTGCCCGCTGCCTTTCCTGGCTGGCTGACCTGAGGGATCTCCAGAGAGCCCCCGGTCTCTGCTGTCTGGGCACATGCTTGTCCGAAGGCCTCTCGTGCATCCAGTGCCTCCCTCCTCTCGGGGCGTCCCTGAGGCGTCGAGACTTTGCACATACTCACCACACTCTGCACCTCTCCCGAACTCACTGCGACTTTCAAAGCGCCCGGAATCTCTCCAGGCCGAGGAGATGAAAACCTTGACCGCAACCAGTCGAGCACCTGGGGGATCTTCTCCTTATTCATCACCACACGGCCACTTGCCAGGGGAAATGCAGCGAGGGCCCACCCGAGAGGCCGTATGCCTTTCGCAGCCTCCCGCACCTCTAGGCGCTCTGGATGCCAACCCAAAAGAGCGCCGTCTGACAGACGACTGAGTTCACGGGGTTCCAAAGCTGCGTTTACACGCTTCCCTTTGCCCTTTCCCTTGCCGTTGAATTCATTACTCTGAGTGTCCCACCTGGAGTCATGCCACGCCAAGAGCCTGGTTGACTTGAAAGCGCACATGTGACATACCCAGTCGCATTCAGACAGTTCCTCAAGGTCTTTGAGGATTCCGTAAAGGGATTTAAGGGCCTTGCATTCCTTTGCTGGCCGGCCACATCCTCGCGTACGGCATTTCCTTCTCTGCACCTGTTCTATGGATGCTTTGAACTCTTTGGAGACGCCTGAGTAGGGGGCAAGAAAAGAAGGGTCATCAAGAAAACACAGCAGAGCGCAGAGATGCGAACGAGAGTGGACTTTCTCTACAACAAAGCGTGCAGCTCCGTCTATGCGCAGCTGCTTGAACTCTCTCCCTGCATGCGACAGGGTTTGAAGGTCAGACAATTTCAGAAAACGGACCACGTCGACCAAGAGAGAGTCCTCGAACTGGAAAAGCTTTGTCAGCATTTTGCAGCCACCGCAAATTTTGCTCTCCCCGTCCGTCTCGGACTCACAGTTCTTCAAAGCGTCAGATGGGAGCAGTTTCACAATCCGACGGACTCGGAAGCAGTTGAATCCGCAGGTCGCTGTGGAACCATGCAGGTGACTAAATTCAATTGACTTTAATTGCAAGCTATACGGGATACACCCAACCATGCATGCAGTTGGGTGAGTGCCTCGGGGGGCCATTTAGGGGGTCCGCTAATATTTGATTGATGCACACCATCGGGGGCTTGGGGCATGTCTTGTGTGCTGCAATGGGGCGGGGGCCACGGCAACACGCGCGAAGTATATATGCTTTTCGGGACCGCGCGCGCGTCGTATATATGAAGCAACTCCGTGCGAGTTACTTGAGGGGCACGCGTAATTATAAGGCATATGTGCGATCGCGGCTCCGTGCGAGTTGCTTGAGGGGCACATTTTGGAACGAGACAGAACCGATCCCCCCCCCCCCCAAAAAATGAAAAAATGCGTTAAAATTATGCGAGTGCGTGCGATCTCAGGGCCTCTCGGCTGATCTCAGCAGCTAGAGCTGAGCTGCCCTTCGAGGCGATAGCGCTTGGCTGGGGGCATGCACCGCGCGCGGCCATTTTGCTTTCCGCGGTCGCGCGCGTGCGCGCGCATGCCATCGCAATCCCGAATTTGACTGACCTTTGCAATTAATTTCCGATCGATCGATCGAACTTTGCAGTTCGAATTCAGTTCGCTGGAACTCATGTTGTAAGCTCCATGACCAAACCATGTACTTAGCTCAACCTGTCAGTGGAGCAAGGGTGTCTATTCGTTCCCCGTTGAGAGACGAAAAGGAAGTGTCTGCTTCTTCAGAGGCGTAAGAAGAGACTCCGACAAACAACAGAGATTCGGAATCGGGTCACACCTATACAGAGGTGTTGCTTGACCTATCCAGTTGAAAACGCGAATACACACGCACACATATACTCTCGTACGTACAAGAGACAGTGATGGGTGACGACCAGTACAACGTGGGGGTCCTCAGACTCTCCAGAGAGGGGGGGTCTGACATGAAGACCTATGAGAGTTTTCCAGGAAGATTCGGAGAAGTCATTGCGCTGTACTACGAGACAGTTGACAATTTGACCGTTGACGATTGTGTGAAGGGGGAACTTTCTTTCTGCAAGCTGGCAAAGCTCAAACTCGCCATCAAACGTCTGCAGAACAGGACCCCCTTCCACGCCCCGCTCCTCGGCATTGTGGGAGAAGAACCTGCGCTCCTCCGCTTTCAGTGCGCTGCGAGATTTCTGTCGTCTGTTCCTGTCTTCATGAGTTCCCTCCAGCAGTGCAGTGCTGTATCGGCGGCCTTTAAAATGTCTGAGCGGATTCTGATTCTCTCTGCCAACGCGTCTCATCTGTTCAAGCTGAAGGAAACGCTCTTCAAAGAGAACGGAGTCGAGGTCGAAGACGCAGAGAGATTCAAAATCCTGGGGTTTGAGAAATTGAAAGAATTTCGGCAATTGAAGAGAGCAAGGGAGAGACGGGAATCGATCGATGTGGGTAAAATGAAAGAGGCAATGATGCAGTACGTAAGGAGTGCCATTGAAGAGGGTGAGAGAGAGGCCCAAGGAAAGGTAGACGGAAAGATCAAGGCCGTTGTTTTAGACACCGCAGAATTGGGCCTCATCGCAGACCCGCTTCGAAAAACCTTCAAAATTCCCGTCTTCGGAATTCTGACTCTCCTCAAATTCTTCCGCCAAGGTCGGTTCCACTCTCTTCGTAGTTGTCCATGTCTGCGCATGCACAATTCTCTGTCTGTCTGTCTGTCTCTCTCTCTCTCTCTCTCTCTCTCTCTCTGTGTGTGTATGTATGTCGCCAAATTTTATCCGTGTAGACATGCATGTGAAAGAGGCTGTATGTATGGTTTTGCCTTGATTCTCAGGAACCCACCACAGCCACTGGAACAGAGACACCTACTCCCCCCACAACCCCGGGTTCTTCGAGGCGCATTTCGGGAAAGTGAGGGACGAACAGGTCAGTCACTCAGGAGCTTTCTGGGTTGACTGACTGAGTGAGTGAGTGAGTGAGTGAGTGAGTGAGTGGCTTCATGGCTGGAGGGCGTAGTCATGCATGGATTCGGATAGGGGATGGGGGGGGGAGTGTTTCGAAAAGAGGGAAAGAGGGAGGAGGAAGAGAAGGTGTCGAGGTGAGGAGCTGCCCTCAAAGTGTCCTTGCTGATTCCATCCATCCTCCAGGTAAGCTTGTGTGAACTTCCCAAGCCCTTGCAATCACCATCATCCTCTCCTCTCTGCAAGCACTCATGCAGGTGGAGGGTGAGTGCCAAGCTGCCGAGGAGGGGAGACGGCAGGGAGAGAGAGACGCCGCGGAGGCCGAGAGAGAGAGAGGACAGGCCCCCCTCCAACCCCAGGTGCAGGTGACGGGACCGGGGGAGGGAGATGCCACCCCCTCCAGCAAGAAGGTCCTCGGGGTTCTTCGAATTGACTACAGCTACCCTCCTGCGGTCTGTCTGTCTGTCTGTCTCTGTCTCTGTCTCTGTCTCTGTCTCTGTCTCTGTCTCTCTCTCTCTCTCTCTCTCTCTCTCTGTGTGTGTGTGTGTGTGTGCCTGTGTATATTTTTTTGTGTGTTTGCCTGTCTACCTGTCTGCCTGTCCACCTGTCCGTCTGTCTGTGTGCTCGCCCACCTGTCTGTCTGCCTACCCGTGAAGGAGTCAATGAAGGGAAAAAGAAAGAAACCACACAATCTGTCCAGCAGTTTGTGTGATGCCCTTCTATCGCAGACAGATTGACCGAATGGTCAACGAAGAAATCGATCCAGCGTTGGGCTCAAAACTTTTCAGTGCATTGCTTCTGTTCATGAAGACACGCGCAATCACTCACTCACCCTCTCTCTCTCTCTCTCTCTCTCTGTCTGTCTCTCGGTGCGGCGGGCAAAATTTCTGTACTCTCTCTCTCTCTCACACACACATACACACACGCACGCACGCACGCACGCACGCACGCACACACGCACACACACACACACACACGCACGCACGCACGCACGCACGCACGTTCTCTGGCACCCGTCCTCTGCAGGTAGGGGATGTAGACCATCCTGAGAGTTACGACTATGAGGTCGTCTTCGAGACAGTGCACGGTCAGGCCGTCCAAAGCAATAATGGGAAACGGGGGGAGAGACGTCATGAGAGGAAGGAGGTACCATTGATTTCCATAAATGTGCGTGCATGCGCCGCCGCGGTTGGGCGAGCAACTGCTGAGTTGATGATGATGGTGCATCTCTGTTGAATGCTTCAACTACCACTCGAGGTCAGAAAAGAATCAACAGAAAAAAAACAAACGATTCAATCAACAACACAACATGACATGACATGACATGACATGAGTGCAGGACTGACTTTTGAGAAATGTCAGTCGGGTGTTCTCGAGGACTGGACGTTGCTTGCCTTCCAACAGGCGGTCGGGAGGCTGCAGGAGAGACCGGATCTGGTGGGGATCACAGGAGATTGCGGGTTCATGATGCACTACCAGGTGTGTACGTGGGTCGGTCGGGCGCTTTCCTTTTTTGGAGGTTGGTGTGCTTTTCTCTTTTGGGAGCTCGAGTCAGCCTCAATGAAAGTAAAGCACGAGATACTTTTTTCAGGTTCATTTCAATCTGGTGGGAGGGAGATGCGGGGAGGGAGGGAAAGAAAGCGGGTATGGAGAGGATTTCATCAACCCAGTCAATCAGAGGCTACACGAGTAGTTGGAGTGCACCTGGACCCAGGCATTTCAGCTTTTTTTGTTCATCCCTGACGGCGCCTTCTAGAACTTGTGCGTGCATTTGTTTTCGTGGAAACTTGCTTTGACTGATACTCTTCATGCACAACTGGGTTGGTTCCTTCCTTTCCTCCTCTTTGACCTCCTCTTTCCGATTATCTCTTCTTTCTTGCTCTTGACCTTGCAGTGTGCTGTCAGACACATCGCCAGGGTCCCCGTGTTCATGTCGGCACTCGTCCAGTCTCCTATCATCGCCAGTGCCTTCAAGAACGAGGAAAAAATCCTGGTGCGTCGAATTGTTGTTCATCCAGTTCAAAGACACACACACACACACACACACACACACACACACACACACACACACACACACATATATATATATATATATATAGACGTTCTGTTGCATAGTCTCTCGATGTAATATGATTCCTCTGTGTGAGGGTCATATTTTCTCTTGTGCTACAATTCTACTGCATGGTCTCTTTTTTTCATCGTGATGAACTGCATCAAGCATCGACATATGTGCCTCCCAGGTTCTCACTGCCAACAGCGAGACGCTTCTCCCCGCAAAGGACCTCCTCCTGACCTCCACAGGAATCAAAATCAACGACCCCACAAGGTTCCACGTGGAGGGGCTGCAGGTGAGGTGAGAGAGTTGGGGAGACGATTCAAGAGTCCATGCATCCATGCATGCTCAGTGCGTATGGTTGGGAAGGAGGGAGAGAACGTGGGTGATCAAGTTTTCTTCACGGCAACCTTTCACGCGGGTATTGATTTGGGTCTACAAAACTTAGAATCTTTTCCACCCACTCAATGAATGACTCGAGGATCTTCAATGTCCTTTAATTGCCCCTTTTTTGTTTTGTTTGACCCTGCAGCCTTAATTTCTTCAAAAAGATTGCGGGTATCTCCCCCGTCTTGCTCAGGCACCAATTTTCTCCCTTCAGCTTTGCTTGTTTGTTTTCTCACTTTCGGACGTGCAGTCCTATATAGTGTCGCACTTTGGACAGTTCGCATGAATAAATGAATGAGTCAATTGGTTGATGAATGAAGTAACGAGTGACTGACCAAGTGGGTTCGAATGCTTCCGAGCATGCAGGATCTCGACGGATTTGAGGCAGTCGCCCTTGCACAAGAGGTGGACACGAAGAAGGTCAAGGAGGGCATTGCAAGGAGAGTCAAGGAAATCGTCGCACGGGACCCGTCAGTCTCCAGCTTCCTTCGACCTCACACTAAGTCTCTTTGTACTCATATGTTTCTCGTCTATGCGCAGAAGCTTGCAATGCAGAAACACGTCTCCAGAGAGACACGAGAGAAGAAGGAACAGGATCTTTTGAGTCATTAAGCAACAAGTCCAGACATGTCTGTAGATGAGTCTACCTGCTCGTCTCTTTATTTATTTCTCTCTGTCAATATCTGCATGCAGAGCCATCAAGGCGATTCTTCTTGAGTGCACTGAGCTTCCTCACTACTCTGATGCTTTGAGGCTCAGCACAGGACTGCCTGTGTTCGATGCTATCACGTGTATCAACTTCTTTCGGTACGTCAGCCATCTCTTGATCGGCTGTCTTGTTCTTTCACTTGTCCTCATCCTGCATGTCGGGCACCTGTTTTCAGGGGCTCATCGACAAGAATTGGCTTAACATTTTTCATATTTACTTCTGTCTGCACGTGACGTTGAATTATGCGTTCCCTCCAACAGCCCTAGAAACTACTGTCATTCTCTCAGGCATCTCCACGTACGTGGATGTATAGGTGGGAGGCCTGACAAGATAGATCGTCTCGCTTTCAGTCCAGCCTTTGTTTTCTGCCTGCATGCATGTATGCAGGTCTGCTGCCATCACTTCCGACTGGGCAAAGACCTACTCGGCCCACAACGATGCATTCTGGCAGAAGAGGTACGCACAGCTGGGCACAAGGCTGGCAGCAGACGCGCCCTCCCCGATGACTCCTGTGACCGACGCGCCGTCTCCCGTCTCTCCTTTGCAGGACTGCAATTCTCCCGTGGTCTGAGGGGTGTGTGCATGGTGCGGGAAGCGTGAAGGGGAGAGGGGGGGTTCACAAACAGAATTCAGATGTGCATGACGCACGTGCACACAATGTGCGTGTGTCAGTGATGCTGATTGAGATTATTGTTGACTTGGCGGGGGTTTGCAAAAAAGTCAAAACCTCAATCCAAGTGCATTTTAGTGGAGGGAAAAAGGACATGCCTTACCATTTTGGTCAGGCTGGCTGGGTTCAGTTTGCTGTCCTGAATGACTTAACTGTGTGTTGAATTCACAAACGAATAATTTGAACCTGTTGGGTTGGAGGGGAGGGAAGTCGACGGAACAAACAATGAAGGGAGCTGGAGATCGAATAGTGCGAATCAGTCAGTCAGTCAGTCAGTCAGTCAATCAGCTAATTCCACTCTATAGCTTGATTCCGTCACTGAGTGCATCATCAACCATAACAAAAACGTCAAAGAATTGCATACACTGGCACACAAAACCGACTCGATCTTTGGTCGATCACGGAATCGACCGATGACGAGAATGAAAAGAATTTATTCAGGTGGGTGAAGGAAAAATTCATGGAGGGTTGGTGCAACAATCTGCTGCACTGCAATCCTGTTGTTCCAAAGCGTTTTTTCGTTCTGTCTTTTTCTGAAAGATACATGCATGCAGAATGAGCAATCAGTAAGGGTATGCACTCAGAAAAAAAAAAGTGAAATGATTTTTTCTTTTAAGAAAATATATAGGCGAAGCTTTTTGAATCTTTAATTTTCTGAATGACAACTTTAGTGACAATCTCCAGTCAGCCTAGCAGTCATAGCGGTACTGTGACGTATGAAAGGTAAAAAAAAAGTAAATCCGAATTAGTTTTAATTTAAAACTAAATTCATTATTGAACTTTAATAAATTAATATACTGTGTAACTAAAAAAATCTAAAAAATCACGTGTAAATTCCTCGGTAAATTCACTTAAATTCACGTAAATTCATCTGAATTCACTGCTTAAATTCATGTAAATTCATGTCTGGATTTATGTAGATTCACTTAAATTCAATTGTAAATTCACTCATTTTTCTAGTCATTTTTGCAGGATCGATAACAAGGCGGATCGGCGTCAGATAACTGGTAAGCAGGTCTAAGGCTCCACCACCAAACACAATACAATCGATGTATGTAATGTAAGTGAAACTGTGAAACCATAAAAGCCTATAGGTTCAATAATTAAAAAAAGAAAAGAAAAAAAACAGAAATTCAAAGCGTTTTTTTTGCTGGTGTATTTTTTTTTTTTTTAGTGCATGCCCTAGTATGCCCTATAGGTTCAATTCATTCAATTTGTATATAGAAAATGATTAGAAATCGTGCACTTTTTGATTGAACCACTTTCGGCTGCATGGTCACACAATTGATTCCTCTTAGTAGCTCTCACACTCATGGCATGCACGTACATACACCTGAGAGTCCGCTGTTTTTCTTCCATTCGGGCAGCCAACCGTGACATCTAATCCTTGATCCAATCGTTGGCCTCTGAAACACCTGACGGAAGCGAGGATAAGGGAATGACCGAAGAGATAGAACCAAAAGCAGTTTATGTGAAGCGTTCTCTGTTTGTTTCTTTGGTCCAGACTTTCGGTCCATCATTTTGTTTCACCTTTCCCTTCCTGACACCAATCAGGCCCCGACAGACCACTCACTCAATGGTACTTAATCGATCATGTTTCCCCCCGCAGACACCTTCCAACCCCCTCCTCTCCATCTCTTCCCATCTTGTATGACAAAAATATTTCATGCAAGACTTCTAAGCTGCAGTTGGTGTATGTGGTGTGTGTATATGTGTGTGTGTGTGTATGTGTGTGTGTGTGTGTGTGTGTGTGGAGAAGAGAAGTGGCCGTAGGATAAGTGGAGATTCGCAATACCACTCATACACTTCCTATTTTTTCCTTGTCATTTCTCGTAAGCAGAGCAGGGCACGATCCCTGTCTCTATTTTTTTGTATTCATTCCGTGTAACAAAAGAAAAAAGCGTACTCCAAGGTTCAACTGCTCTTTCAATTGTTCCTGTTACGGTCCAGTGCATACCGGCCATGCACTCTTTCGTTTATCATTCTCTTCGATCCACCTTTCCGTCTCAACATGCCTACAGGCCCCAGATATCCCCCTCCTTCCTCCGATTCTCTCATGCACCCACGTCCCTCTCTTCACATCTTCTAAGTTGAATTCAAAACTCTATCTGTAACCAAAAGCTCTGAACTAGTGCATGCTCCGCGTGACTTAGAGAGTGAAGCGAGAGGAGAGGCAGAAACAGAGAAACAGTGTGCGTATGTGTGGAAGGGAAGGGAAATGGATGCCTTCAGACAGCCAAAAAAAGGTACCGCTCGATCTTTGATCATCCCTGTAAACTGCGCGGCTTTTGATCGATCACAGACAGGGCATATAACAAGCAGACGCGCAAACATGCATATAGAAAGAAAACAGAAGAGGGAGACGGTCAAGGCCTCTGCAGACCCCCGGCCGCCAGGCGGCAGACACAGGCGTACGGAGGATTCAACTGAAGTAGTTAGTCAAAGCAAGACCTGAATTAAGATTAGAGTACCCGTCATTTTTCTGATACTCAAATCCCCTTATCACACCGTATTCTGGGGGGTCATAAGTCCTGATCTTAGAAATATGGCCTGCATCTTTCCCTACCATAGGTGTGCAGAATGAATCCGCCCAGGTCTTGCTTGAGTGGCAGAAGCGGATGCCGGAGATAAGGGGGGGAGACTGCAGTACGTATACTCGAATCGGGCTTTTTTATCTTCTGTCTGCAGTCTGAACGACTGGAGTACTTCAGTTTCCTCGTAAAGTTTAATGACTAGGTAGTTCTGAAAGGTTTCTAACTGGGCGTTCGCATCCTCTTTGCACTCGGTGTAGTGGGGCTTACATTTCCCCAAATCGACCATAGCCGCACAGTCGTAGGAAATATAGGCTCCAATTGTACCATGAGCGCTGTTATAATTCATCCTGTCATTAATACTGCACTTCTTAACTCTGAACTTAGAGAGCACTGCATGGTCTCTGGCACAAAGCTCCCCGACATGAAACTTGGAAAGGACAAAGAACTTTTTGTGCTGGACATGTACGCAATCCCCCGTTCTGGCCCCTTTTTGGGCTTTTGGTGCCCTATACCCGGCTGCGTAGCAAGTCTGAAGTCTCTCGGGGACTCCGAGCTGCTCAGGATTCACTGGATCCACACTGCCAACACTGGCAGCAGCGGAGGGGGGGGTGGAGGGGGAAGGGGAAACAGAGGGGGAAGGGGAGGGGGTTGGGGTGGACACGGCGCTGGTGGCTGAAGGGTCGGTGCACTTGTAGCTGAAGGTCCCGTACTTGTACGTTCCTTTGCAGGAGTCACCAACGATATCGTTATCAGGCTTGACGGTGCACGTGCACATTCCGTTATACCTGCCTGCTGCACAGCTAATAATGTCTACGCAGCAGCTCAGGGTCTTAATATTCGTGTCATGGCATATATGACGAACTTCCCGACTGTACTAGCCATCCTCAATCTTGACGACCTCCCCGTTGGGGCACTCCAATCTCGCCCATCTATTTTCACAAGCTGTTCAACTTGCCGGGAGAAGTTGTCCGACGTCACTGGACAGCAGAGCGTGTCCGGGTGTCTGCGACTTCAGAGCAGCAGTGCTGCCCCAGAGAAAGATACACATCAACGCAGCTAACATTATTCGGTTGAAAGCTGTCAGACTGACGAAATGGAGCACAGAACTGCGAGAAAGTCTTTCTTACTTTCGATGTCCGGATATATTAATATATGCTGTGTGAATAGTATGCAAATCACTAAGATCGAATCTGAGTCGCGGATGAAAGCAAAAAGATGACGAAAGATGACGGCTAACTCCGGGCTAAGACTATACAGAGCTAGAATTGATCGAAACTCAGACGATACAATTCTGCCAGTCTCATGCAGTGCCATCTCAGATATTTTCAGATCTCAATGCCTGAGTGCCAGAGACGGCCGCACGCGGCATCCTATTTTTTCTAACGGACTGATTGGTTTGCGGAACGACTCACTTGCTTATTGGCTGACTGCTTGCCGACTGACTGACTGACTGGCTGACTGGCTAGCTGGCTGACTGCATGACTGACCGTGAAGTGACAGACTGAAAGCGGAGTCACTTTGGTCGAAAGGCATTGGGCAAGGTTAAGAAGGCCTGACATGTCTTGATTGGCTGACTGGTTTACATTATGGGGCAAATTCTAGCTTATTTTTCTCCACTCTTGTGCAAAGCTGGCGTGCGGATGCACCATGCATGTGAGCACCTGCCCTTTTGACTGACTTTCGTCCTGAGGGAGCTCCTTCAACACCTCTAAGATTATTTTCCCCTTGTCGTCTGTCTTTACAGTGGATGGATCGAGGGGACATATGAGCGCATACCGGAGGAGTTCAGGACTATGAGAGTTACAAGGATATGGAGCGTGTATGGCTTGGAGTGGGGTACAATGCATGGTGAACATCTGATGTAGCCGGCCCCCGATTCGCAGCTTCGCCGTTATACACGCATATCAATGATTTGACGCACGCAGATCAGGGCACTTCATGCAAGAATCGGTTGGCGCTTTTCTGGCCCAAGGGGACGGCTTTTTCCGCGCGCAGAACCTTAATTTTTTTGACGAAGAGAGAAGAGAAAAAAAGAGAAAAACGTACACCGCCCAGACCTCAGGCTCCTGACGACGTCAGGGCTCGAGGAGATGCCGCCGACGTGCGGGCGCACAAAGCTGGAGCAGCGTTCCATTTCTGGTCCGCGGCCGGGTCCAGAAAGTGACGGGGGCCCCCATGTACTCCAGTCGGGTCATGTTTGGGCGCCACGTGGAGCAGACACGCGCGCTCTGAGCCCCTGCAAGGAGCCTGCCTCCCTCCAGGCAATTCGCAACCCGGTGCGCACCTAGGTCCAAGGAACCCCTTCTCCCATCCCTGATTTAGCATTACCTGCGTGAAGGCACCTTGTTTGTAGGCCCAAGACGCCACTGTTTAAGCCCTGAGTTGAGACGTACAACCATGCGGTGCCCTGGAAGAAATTCATGTTATATGCAGAGCAGATCGATGCATATTTCACTAATTCCATGGCGTCAGGGATGTCTCAAGAGCTTGTTCAATGTTTAGGATACGTCTTATCAATCCTGACAAGGTTAAGTGTTGCATTTATAACACTTGCGCTTCGGATGCATACATGTGCACATTGTAATACGTACACACATACACACACACACACACACACACACACATACATACATATACACATACACATACACATACACATACATATACACATACACACACACACACACACACATACACACACATACATACACATGCATACGCACAAGTATACACATACGCATACACACACATGCACTCACACACTGTACATATACATACATACATACATACATACACGCACACACACAGACACACACATACACATACAGACACACACACACACACACACACACACACATACACACACACACATACGTACATACACACGCACACATACACACACACATACATACACACATACACATACATACACACACACACACACACACACACACACACATACACACACACACACATATATACACATAGACACATGCATTCACGTATGCATACATACGGACACACAGACACACACACACACATACACACACACACATATACACACACATACACACACACACACACACATACACACACACATACACACACACACACACACATACACACACAAAGAGAGAGAGAAAGAGAGAGAGAGAGAGAGAAGATAGAGAGAAAGAGAGAGAGAGAGAGAGAGAGAGAGAGAGAGAAAGAGAGAGAAGATAGAGAGAAAAAGAGAGAGAGAGAGTCAGATCACTGCAGAGAGAGTGTGGATTAGATGTCAGGTCACTGCACAAAGAAGGGGAGAAATGTACAGACATGCAGGTTGAATCATACTAAGTGAAATACCATGAGTACAAAAGCTTTGCACGGTTGAAAAATGGCCCGAAAATCAAAAAATTTGTATGGCAGCCTATGTTTCTAGAAATGATATAAAAAATCTGTTCTATAGTTCTTTTTCTATTGTTACAACGTCTTCTTACACAAAGTTTCAGCTTCTAACTCCTTACCAATTATAAGAACAAGTTTTTTGCGGAAATGCGCCACTTTAGGGGGGCAAAAAGTATCCTACTCGCCCCCGGCATGCGTTTTACTATTTTTTCAACTATTTTTACTATTTTAAATAGCTTGCCGACTTATAGATGTGCTTTTTAAAATATAATTTAGTAGATGAGCCCTCATTTTAAACCATCAAGACTAAACAGTTTGTGGCACAGGTCTTTTTGGCCTGTGCGGGCCGGCCAGGAAAGTCCGACGCGTGTATGCGCTTTTCCTGGACGCCGCACGTCGAGCGCTCGGCATTGGGGCAGGAGGCCAATCCTCCAGACATTAATCCTATCCTATCCTATCCTACTCTTAATTCTTAACACCGGTGCCTAATTTCATCTTCTAATTCATTTTCATTAGACTGCTAAATTACTATGAATACTAGTATGAATATTGAGTATCAGGTCATGGTTTAGTACAAGAGGGCTTACAGTTGCCTAGATAGCTACTAGATAACGCTTAAAATAATATGAATGATAGAATTAATCTAGGAATATTCTAGGCTAGATTCTAGGAATTGATCTGGCAGATCTGCTTAACCAATAGTAACTTAAGACAAACTTAGTGCATGCAACCGTAATGGTTCATGCACTACTTCATGCAGGGCATTTCTTAAGGCATTTCACCGTATACTCAGCTGTGTTCTAGGCTGTTTGAGGCTGTTTTGATATTTTAGAATTGAATAAACAATTGGGCGACTGTCTTGTTCAATCCCTGCTTCAGTCTCCTTCAAGATCTCCCTTTTCGGGTATCCGTCTTTTTCTGAAAAGCTCCTCGAGGTCTATGCGGGTGTCGTCCTCTTCCTCTTCCTCCTCCTCGAGCATTTCCTCGGACACGCTTTCCTTGTCCCCCCTCTTCTGACGGATTCTGGAGGGGGATGGGGGAGAAGACACACTGCTGCTGTTGGCTGTTGGGGAAAGAGGAGAAATCTGATTCTGCGTCCCTGTCCCTGAATCCGAATGGACATCCGGGGTGTCGTCTGAAGAGAATCCCAATCGGACCGCGTGAGGGTCTCTTTGTCTGATTGACATTGACGGGGGTGTCCTCTGACTGGAGGACGACGTGTCTCCCTCCCTCTCCCTCTCCCTCTCTCTCCTTTCCCCTCGAAGGAGAGGCCCTGCGGGGTCTTTCCGGCCCGACACAGAAACAGGTTGAAGAGACTCTTCCGGGAAAGTTCCCGGAAAGGAGGGTGGGGAATTTTGGTGACGGGAGGGGGAGTGACTGTAAGTGTTTGTGCGCATGTGGCCTCCCCGGGGCCGCCTTGTAAGAAGCCGAGTCTCGGAATCTTGTGCAGAACGCCGCCTGCTGGGACCATCAAGGGTGCTGTTGCTGGTCTTTGGCCCTCTCTCATCGGAATCTGAGAAGACCTCTGCTGCTGGGTGGGTTCTCAGGGGGCGTGCGGACCCGTGTGTAGTACCTCCTCGTATGTTGCTGCTGGAGGGGGGAAGGAGAGAGTGAGAGTGAGGATGAGCGTCTCCTCTGCTGAGATCGAGTGTGTCATCATCCAGGGAGTCTGAATGTGGGTGGTGGTGGTGGTGGTGGCTGGGTGGGAGGAGGGGAGACGAGGAAGGGACACCTGGAAGGACAGAGGGGCCCTGATTGGCCTTTTTCGTCCCTTGTTGGGAGGTTTCCCTTTCCCTCTCTTTCAGATTCTCTGTCTGCTGCTGCTGCTGCTGCTGCTGCTTGGGGTGGGGTTTTCCTGGTGTCCCTCGTTCTCCCTCTGATACTCGCATCATCATGGGAAGGCTGCCTGATCCTTCTCCTCCTCCTGCAGAAACAGGAACCCCCCCCACTCCGAGATTCTCTGCCGGGACAGTCTCCTCTGTCAGATCCACAGCGTGCATGGGGGACCCGTCTGCATCCTCCTCCTCTTGTGCCCCCACACTTCCCCCCTCCGTTCCTTCCAACACAGCCGACAAAGCAGTCACCCCCGCTCCCTTAATCCCTCCTACATTCCTCATCAAAGAACGACTCCCACCCCCCTCTTCCTCAAACTGCAGAAACCCCCCCCCAAGGTCCCCCCCGGGAGACGAATTGAAAGGATGCGCCCGTCTGCTGCTGTCTCTCCCATCCTTCCCCCCTGTGCCGGACCTTCCTCCAACCATCTGCCCCTTGAAACCCCACTGCTGCTGCAGACGCGCCCCCCCGCGAGTGAACCCGCGTGCAGGTGTCCCCACCCCCAACCCCTTCCAACCGCTGGCCGCAGAGTGCCTTTGCAAACCCAGCCGAGCTGCGGAGTGCTCTGCCGCCGTCTCTAGAGCCTCTGCCACTTGGTCGGGTGCCACGGCGGGGGAATCTCTGGGACCGTGGAGAGACGAGTAGACAATTTCGTAGGGGGAGGCGGTAAGAGGATGAACGACAAAGGGGGGAAAGTCATGGGCAAATGAAACCGGCCCGGGTCTCTCGTTCAGCCTTTTCAGATACTCTGAGACCAAACTCAATCGGTTCACAGATACCGTCTGATCCTCATAACCAGACCGTCTCTTATGTCTTCCCTTCCTCCTGTCTCTTTCCCTCTCCCTTTCCCTTTCAAGCGCATCGGGCGAAGGGTCAACGGGCAGAGAGACACCAAAACGCTCCAGGTGCAGGCGACGAAGAATCTGCCATGCACCAGCGCGCACCTCTGTGCCGGTCAAGACCAACGGTCTTCCCTCTCCCTCTCCCTTTGTCCCCCCCCCCGACATGATTCCTGCAGGAGACAGGGATCTGCCCATGTCTCCCATCTGGGACCCCTCTAGAAGCTCTCTGCCCTCGGGGGGCTCCCCCAACTCATCTGTGTGGGACGCGTCCTCTCCGTCTCCCCACCTCGAGCTCTGTTCTTCACTCTCACGTTCCAAAGAGAAAGCAAAACTCTGCAGCGACCTATTGTCCAAACCATTCTCTGCATCATTCGCTGCGGTCAACTTCAACTCCCCCATCTCCCCTGCTTCTTCTTCGTCTGGCCACAGACGCATCGAAACCTTGTGCCACGGACTGCTAGCGGGCTGCTGCTGCTGTTGACCGGGCAATTGCAATGTCTGCGGATTCGTTTGAGACACTGACCGTTCTCTGACAGGCGAGCGGGTGGATGAGGAGCCTGCTGGCTGCTGCTGCTGCTGCTGGGGTGTAGAGGAGACGTTCCTCCCAGCCTGCAGTGGAGGCGGAGTCTCGTCCCCCCCGCCCCCTTTCCTGCCGACCTTTTCTCTAAGGGCCTTTGCTGCCTCTTCTTCCCTCAGCACCTGAAGCTTTCTCAAGGGACCCCCCGAGCCCTCTCGGTAGGAAACTAACTGGAAACTCTCCTCTAGGGCTGCTAGGGGGTCAACTAGATTCCGACGTCTCCAACTCGGGTTGTGGGGAAAGAAATTTCCAACTGCTGCAAGCTCGTGGAGGTTGGAGAAATTGTGAAACTCTCGGACGTCCTCAGAAGAGGGCATTGGGGGATCGACCATTCGACTGACAGACGAGGCGGAGGCGAGCCAATACGCTCCTTTCTCCCCCTCCTCAGGACTCCGTGAGAGCGGCCCTGTGACCACTCTCCAGGGAGATTTTTCAAGTTGGGAGGGGGGACGGAGACATGTGCTCAAAGGGTCGGAGGCAGTCTTGCGGGCGGATGAGGCGAAGGACCTCGCTCGACTACACTCAAGTCTGGAGGGTTTCAGAGAAGAGTTCACCTTCACATGCACAGAATTGGAGGGGTACTCGTCAAACTGGGTCAACAAATGAGGTTGGTGGAAGGCTTTGAAGGCGCTACCTGCCATGTCTGCACACAGGGGCGAAAGCAAACGCAGGTCTCCTGAAGTGTGGGACGCCAGGGGTGATTTTGATCTCACCCCTGCAGCATACTCTTCAAAGGGTGTTAACCTGATCTCCCGATCTCTGTCAATGTCAAACTCTGTCGTCCCGGGGATGTCCTCCTTCTTCCCTTCTCGAAATTGAGCAGGGAGGAGAACATGAACAAATCGGAACGTCTCAGGAGACACGCACTGCGCTAGCGGCATGAGGAGGAACTGGGAGACCCTGTACGTTTTGGAGAGGGACAGCAGGGGCCCTCCGGGGTGACCCCCCACCCCTCTGAATGAATCAGGGGCGGTGGCGCTTGCAGAAGATGCAGCGACCCCTACAGACTCCTCTGCTGCACCCTTGGCAGGAAACAGCAGACGAGAGACAAGCCCAGTTCTCTCCGTCTCCCCTGGAACTTTCTGCCCCTCCCCAGGCTGCCCTTGCTGCTGCTGCTGCTGTCCGAGTTGCTGCATCGTTTCAAATTGAATCACTGTGTCGTCTGAGGCAACCGACTCAGCAGACTGCGCTGAGAGAAGCGCGGGCGGTCCAAGTCCCCCCGATTTCAGGGTTGCATTTCCGTCTCGTGTGCCTTCAGACACAGACGGTGCAGGCATCGGCACACCCGGTGCCACTGCAGGCGAGGATGCAAGGTAAGTGCCTCGATCTCCCATCCCGGTATCACCGGCAGGGAGGGACGAGAGACCCGGGGAGAGGATTCCAGTTGTGGTCCCCTCTGCACCCCCCACACCCGCTGCCGTTGCACTCGGCATCTCCCCCCCCGTGTTGACTCGCCCTCCCAGCAACTCCTGCCCAGAATGGCCCAACAATGTGCCAGCCCACTGATGCTTCCCCCCTCTGTCTTTAGGTGGGAGGATGAGCCTGACGGCGGCATCGGGGGTTTTCCCCCATTTTCTTTGGAGGAACATCAATTGCCTCTGGTTGTCTTTCGGCCATGCGGGCCGAACTGTGCAGAGGGAACGGGGAGTCCCCCCCCCACCCTGTGAAGAATCGGAACTGTCCAGACCCATGTCTGTCTCTGCATCCTCCTCATCTTCATCATCCTCACTCATTCTCTGCATGCCCCCCCTCACCCGATGCCCCCCACTCCCCTGCTCTCTCTCTCTTCCCCCCTCGTCTTCTGCAAAATCCTCTTCATCCTCCTCCCACTCCTCTTCCTCGCAACTTCCTTCATCATCCCCATCGGAACCTAAGGATGTGAAGGGAAAGCGACCGTCTAAACAATCGTACGGCAAAAGACACGCGAACCAGGATAAATGGTCCTTTCGCACTAGTGTCTGGGGGGGGAACGGTACACGACGGGGGGGCGGGAGAACTAGCAATCTTGCCAGCCGGGCCCGCATCTTCCGAAGCGGCTCAAGCCACCACAGGCCTGGTGCGTAGGCATCCAGCACAGGTCTGTGATGCAGCCACGCATCTGCATCAACAACCCAGGGCTTTGGGTGTTTTCGAGGGTTCAGAACTCCCAACAACAAATTGAATGCCGACTGCTTCTCTGCATCCCCGAACGAGTTGTTGTAGTGTCTCGTCAACGATGTCAGCACTTCCTTGCTCTGTTTGATCATTCGAGGTCTTTCCAGAGTGCGCTGGAGCGCCCCGTATTTTTTGTGAGCGATAGAACCCCCATACTGGAGGGCTATCTGGTCCCCCATCTCATCAAACATCTCGGAAAGAATCGACACAACGTGACCGTCAAAATCCAAACGCGCAGTGGGAACAAAAGCAAGAGCTGCAAGGTGATGTGCCAGGGCTGCACGTCCAAGAAAGAACTGCATCACATTCGTCCTGTCAAGGCAATCCACGCAATTCGTGCGAGCCACCCCTGACTGGACCCTCAGGGGCCTGTGGGAGGCGCTGGTCGTGTAGAAATAGGAAACCTGCATGTCAATCCGCAGGAAAAGAAAAGAAAAGAAAACAACAATCAAGAGGAGAGATCCACCCATCATCGATCGGAATGGAAACCACTGTGGATGGTCGGACGGTGCACCAGCTGGCATGTCTGTCCGGTCAGGACAGAAGGAATTAAGGCGGATGTTCTAGAATGTGAACGGAAAAATAGGTAAGCAGACGGACGTCCGCCCCACACAAATCGGCAACACATGGAGAGCAGTAAGTGTAGGGAAAAGAGGCGAGTTGAAGAAAGAACATTCTCCCAGCCCCCACCAAACCCCCACCCCTTAATTCCTACCTACCTGTGAGACAATCTTGTCAGCCAAAGACGTCAATTCACCATAGACAGCGTCCTGCTGTTTTTTGTGTAGAGTTCTGATGTCCATTGCCACGAACTGCACCTTCACGTCTGGATGTTCTGGAGGCAGCTCCTTGTTCAACGTCGTCACGGCGTCCTGAAACTTCTTCCCCAAAACCCCCTCGTCGGAGTTCCTCGTTGCCCGCATCAGGTTCACCTGCGCACAGAAAGAAAAGCAGACAGAGCAACAGTTTGCGGGCTTCCCTCTCTCGTCGTCGGCTATGCAGTCTTCCATTCCCCGATAAAAATTGAAGGAGCGTTTTTGTCTCACCACAGGAACTGAAGACCAAAAAAGGGTGGGAGAAGAGGTAAAGAAATCGCAACCGCAAGAACAACAACAACAAAGAAAGGATTGTCGCATCTTTCTAAATCCATTTCGAGGGAGAGAAGAAAAGATAAAAGAGAAGCCCAAGAAAGAAAATCATCCCGAACGCCTGATCTTCCTCTTCTCCCCTTTCCCCCTCACTCACCGCAATCACAGGGCACCCATATCGACTGTAGAGGTCCTGAATGTGTTGCCTAGTTCCACTCAGGGAGGGGTCAACAACAGAGTAGGTGATGGGGGGTTTCGGCATGATCGCGCTGGCCTCCTGAGACCAGAAGAGAGGCACAGAGGCGCGAACCTGAACAAACGACATTGCACCCTGCCCCCCCGCATAGTCAAACACAATCTGCTCTGTCTCTACATCGTTCGCAGGTTTGCCATCCGCGTTAATCCCCCTCTTTTTGTACCGGGTGCCCACATAGAAGCGGGAACGCCTGGCAAGGAGGACCAATTCGAGCGCTCTGCCAAAGGAGGAACAGCGCGCGTGCATAAAGAATCCGAAAATGACAGGGGTGATCCATTTCCACCACTTTCGCTTTCGAAGCATGGGGGAGATGTGGTGATAATTCCACATGTATGGGCTGCCTGTTTCTCTCTCTCGGTGACGGGGATCGTCACCTCTATCTGTGAGGTGCGGCACCTCTCCGCTTTGTATCTCCTCTGTGCCGGGGTCGTCATCGACTGACGAGCTAGACAGTGGCACCCCTGCTCGGCGGGCGGCCTCGAGAGCGAAATTGGTCTGCAGGGACCTCGACAAATCGTATGAGTGGGAGAAATACAATCCACGGGAGAGCTCGACCTTCTCTATGAGCTCTTTGTACTTGGCTTCTTCTTTGCGGCTGTCTGACAGAGAGGGATCCTGGGGGTCGAAGAGGGGGTAGAGGTGGGTCTTTTCGACTGCGTGCACATTATGATGCCCCAACACATGACCAACTTTCTTTGTCTTTTGTATCAGAATACAGTAATACCCCTGTACGAAAGAGATGAACCCCAGAAGCGCGACTGCCTGGGTCACATGAAGCCACCCCTCTGGTCCTGGTCTCAACTCCTCCAAGTGCGTCTCCAGGTGCCTCATTGGGAAGCGCTTCTCCCCTTCCTGGAGTCGCAGAGAGGTCAGGTTCTCTGCCTTGGGGGCTTTCAACAAAGAGAACTCCTGTTGCAGACCATCCATGCCCACAATGTACGTGTGCGTTCTGGCGGAATAGATCCGGTAGGATGTGAACGCATTTGGAAATGATCGGCCTCCCTCTTGCATCTTTTCCTTCTTCTTCCGATTTCTCCTTGCTTACTTGATACCTCTTAGTGGGCGCCACTGAGTGAAGGGACGGAGAACGAGAGACAGGGAACAGGAGACTCTTCAGTCAGTGACACGAGAATCACCGTAGACAGATACCACGCCTTCCGAAAACTGAGGCGGGCAAAAGAAGTTTCTCAATTGGAATACGAAGGGGATTCTGCGGGTGCGGAAAATTCTGCAAGGCCCCTGCGCCTGCCTGCCGGCAACTTGATTCATGGACCCATGGCCAGCAAGTAGAGGTAAGAGACGGCGTATTGCACGTCAGAGCACAGCACGCGACGCGAGCAAGCACGACACCGTGTTCTCTGCGCTCCTGTCAAACAAGCGTTCAATCTAACTCCGAAGTCGTGTATTGATGTGTATCGATCTGCAGTTTTGCGAAATGGAGTCAATCAGATGATGTTCGAGATGTTTGAGAGACTTTTTGATCGAGAGCTGTCAGATAGAATGAAAGACAGTCGATTAAAGAGGCGGCGCGCTCCATTGCATGATCCGGCCGCGCGTGCCGGCCGGCCGCGCGCCGCGCGCAATCATGCATTGCCGCGCCGCCATCGCGCCGCCGCAAACTTCCCGTCTTCACACTTTTCGGTCCGTCTCCGACGAATCGGCGACGATCTTTTGTGTCTCTTCCTCAAGATCGAGAAGGCTAATCCCGTATTGTCCACGTATTAATACGTACAAAAACAACTCTTCGAAGGTCTATGAGCGTAGCAAGAAGCACAGTTTGTAGGAAGCTCCTCCACGTTTCTTTTTCCTTCTCCAGGACACATCGAGTCTGGGTATAAATATTTTGTCTCTTTAGCTGCAGTTTTTTCCACAGTACGTTTTTCTTCTCGTGCAGTCTGTCGGAGTTCCTCAAAATAGGGAGTAGATTTTGTCTACGCAGGTGCTTCATTTGGGCATTGGTTTGCGTCAGGTGACTGATTGCCAAAGATGGAAAACTTTCTAGCCCAGGCACAGAACTGCAAACCGGGTGAACTGAAGCAGCTGATTCGAACGCACCATGACCGTGTGAGGGAATGGGCACGGCACGGATCGCTGGCCAATGTGATACCGAGCATCAGCGCTGAGCACAACTCTGCCCTTCTTTCCTATCTTCTATACAATGGTGCAAACGAGAACCAGGAACGGCTTGGATGCGCAGCACATCTAGACGTCAACATCGCGAACATCCAGCACCTATTCAGAAACTTCAAAGCCGCAGATGTAGTCAACTGCTGGGAATTCTACGAACTCGCTGCCCAGTTTGCCACTTTTACATGTGTGTTTGGAAACAGCCAGCTTGCCATACTTCCACTGAAATTAGCAATTGAAAAGATGAACAGACAGGTCCCCCACGTACTCACCCCTCTCCACGAGAGCTACCTGAAGGTGTGCCTGAGGGCCAATCACTACTCGGTTGCACTTCCTGTCATCGACACCCCCATTTTGGAAGTCATGAAAGTCAGTGAGTGCATTACACCTTTATCCATCGTTTTTTGTCTCCTTATCTTTCTTTGCTCTTCTGCCTCTTGTTTTTCATATCCTCGTCTTCCTCTTTTTCCCTTTCATCGATTGTTTTTCCGCACGTGATGAGCGAACTTTTTTCTGCCCTCATTACTGTCCTTCGAGCTAGTGACTGCCGTGTCGCTGAGTCGGAGTTTCTCATACCCTCGTGAGAAGATTTTTTTCTTTTTCTCCGCTTTCAACTGTATCTCGGCTGCCCCCTTTCTGAATTCAGGGTGTGACGTCACTCCAGACTGTGGCTTACTTCTTCTACGCTGGAACGATTTACTGTGGACTGAAGAAGTGGGACAAGGCGAAGAGAATGTTCAACCTGTGCCTGTCCATCCCCGCTGTCACGCCGTCACAAGTGCAGGTAGGTGTGTGAGCTTACATCAGGTTTCCCCTCTTCTCTTGTATTTCTTTCTCGCTTTCTGTCTGTCTGCCCCCTTGCTCTTTGTGTTCCGCTTTTTCTTTGTTCCACCCGCATTTTTCAGGGTCACTCTGAGTGTGCTTGCGTGCAGGTGCGTACATGCATCTGTATGGTTGTGGGGTTGTTCAACGGATGTATCCCCGCATCCTCACACTCGTTTCTCGTCTCATACTTTCTATCTCTCGTCCCTCACTGTCTGCGTCACTCCCTCCCTCCCTGATTCTTCTGCCCCTCTCCCTGCCCCGTGCAGATCGACGCCTGGAAGAAACTCGTGCTTGTGGAGCTTCTCACAAGGGGTGTGCTTCCCTCCGCACCTCCACACGCCGCACACGTGAGTCCGAAGCCACGCAAAGAGAGCCTTCCTTTTTTCTAGATTGTTGGCATCTCTCTCTCTCCCCCTCTCTCTGCCCATCCATTCGAGTGGCTGTCGTTCGCGAAGCCCTGCAGTTGTAGGTTGTTTCTAGGTGCCGTTTTCTTTTTCGTTCTTCACCCTGTTGCTCCCTCGTGTCTTCATGAGGTCGGTTTCTGTTCGCATATCCACGGTCTCGTCAAGGCAGAATGCCCGTCTGTTTGTCTGCCTCTCCAGCTGTCGTTCTCCCTGCCTCCCTGCCTGCCTGCGTTCCTCTCTTCAGTGCATTTCCAGATCCTGCCGGAGCAACAACCTCCCATACCCCTACGCGGATATCGCCAAAGCCTTCTCTGCCGAGACCTTCCAGAACACTTCGAATTCCTCCGGGGGGGGGGGCGCGGCCTTTTCCAGCCCTCAAGACGACGGCGGGAACCCCGAGAACTCGATTTCAATAGGGGGAGACGGAGACGGGGGTGGCACTGGGTCTGCCGCTGCCGCATCTGGTGCAAGTGGTTCTGCGTCGGGGGGGGGGGCTTCGGGCTCCTCGTCTCTGTCGCTTGAGGTACTGTTGTCGGAGAGCCGCGTGATGAGGGTTCTGCAGGACGACGGAAACCTGGGACTCGCAAAGA